>PVKE010014956.1:0-34180 GCA_004027555.1 Craseonycteris thonglongyai
TCTTCAGTGCATATTTATTTCTATTTTACTTTTGACAGATAGAGAGAGAGACAGAGACAGAGACAGTTAGAGAACCGAACTGTGGGAACTCCCCAGTTCAGCATGTGGGTCCTGCCTGGGCCGGAGCCGGGATTCGATCCTCGGTCCTCATGGCCTCAAAGCGAGCGCTCAACCCGCTGAGCCGTCCCGGCTTTTCCCTCTTTTTTCTTATATTCTATTTGGTGCACATATTGTATGTATAATTTGGTACTGAAACTCAGAACACACAAGGGACTGTGATTGTGTCAGTTTCTCGAATTAAAAAGGGCAAGTGTCCAAAATGCAAAACACTGATAGCTTGCCCTGGTTAAACTCTAGCTGCCAAGTTTGGCAGCTTCTTTACTGAAAACCCCAAGGAATTCAGGTAGTATTGTTCTTGGGCTGCTTCTAGTACCCCAGAGCTTAGAGGTACTTAACATGTTGTGGCCTTTGACAGTTGAGAAATTATGGGGAAATTTTCAGCTTTGCAGTTCTGGAGATATTGTCAGAGTTTTGAACTAGAGTAGTTACTCAGCTCTACTGTGTTCTACTATAAATTCATTTATTCAATAAATAGGAAATGAGTTCCTACTATTTGTTAGGCCTACACTAGGTTCTGGAGATAGAGCCCTCTGCCCTCTTGAAGCCTAGAAGAGGGAGTAGGTACTAATCAAATAACACCTAAACAATATACACTGAACTTATCGAATAGGGCTCGGAGATAAGGACATTTATCATTTCTGTTTTATACATGAGGAAACTGAAACAGAGATTAAAAAATTTGGGATGATCACACAGCTAGAAAGAGCTGCTAAGCGGTACAGGCAGTACAATAGTCCCTTATCTGTGGTTTTGCTTTCCACAGTTTTAGTTACCTGTGACCAACTATGGTGCAAAAATATTAACTGGAAAATTCCAGAAATAAACAATTGATAATGGTTTTTTTTGAGGAATTTCTATACTGTTTTTCATGATGGTTGTAACCAGTTCCCATCGGTAGTGCACAAGTAATCCCTTTTCTCCACATCCTCACCAACAGCTCATAAATTTTAACTTGTATACTGTTCTGAGTAGCATGATGATGTCTCACACCACCCCGCTCTGTCCTACCTGGGATGTGAATCATTGCTTCATCCAGTGTATTCGCGCTGTATAACTACTCACCTGTTAGACACTTAGTAGCTGTCTTGGTTATCAGGTCAGCTGTCGTGGTATTATGGTGCTTGTGTTCAAATAACCCTTATTTTACTTAATGTTGGCCCCAAAACTATTCACATAACTTTTATTACAGTATATTGTTATAATTGTTATTTTATTATTAGTTTTTGTTAATCTCTTACTATGTCTAATTTATAAATTAAACTTGATCATAGGTTTAAGACATATACGAAAAAACCATAGTACAGCAAGCAGGTCCTTGAATGTAGTCATTTTGTTCAATGCCTTTTCCTTCTAATGTTGATGAGATGTCATAGGAATTTAATTCTTGTTTATATCAATTAGCCTATAATAAAACTGATTTCAACATAAGTTGTTTTGCTTAAAGTTGCAGAACCTATCCACTATGTTAAGGGAGGACTTACTACATATAGTTGACCTTTGAACAACATGGGGATTAGGAGCACTGACCTCTCTCACAGTCAAAAATCTGTATTAACTATAGTTGGCCTTCTGTTTACATGGGTTCCCAACCATGTAGTTGACCCTGAACACATTGGTTTGAACCTCAAGGGTCAATTGAAAGAAATCCATGTATAAGTGGACCCACACAGTTCAAACCTGTGTTGTTTAGAGTCAACTGTATATAGGGTTAGGTACTATCCAAGGTTTTGTTTTTCTTTTTCTATTCAGTATTTTAGGCATCCCCTGGAGTTCTTGGAGCATAGTTCTGGAGAATAAGGGGAGACTACTGTATTTAACCCCAAAGGACTGCATTAGAAAACACTATTTCCCACTGCTTAGAATTACTGTAAGAATTAAAGGAGACAAAAATTAAGTACTTGGAAAAGTACTTGGCACATAATCACTCTCAAGATCAGATTCATGAGCTAGTGTTATTGAAAGGGGACAATTTTCTTAGCAGCAGTAATAGCAGAAACAACAACTATATCTTTGTTTATCTCTTCCAGTTGAGAGTGTTTTCATGTACATTGTAATCTCAACCATTGTGAAATCTTAGGATCATGGAAATTGTATGTTTAGGAGTTCATATTTTATTTGCTTGGTTCTTCCCTTTATATACCAGGTTTCAGTCTGAGTTGGTTTCTTACCATCCTCTGAAGGTAACAAGTGACTTTTCAAGACCTAGTATATAAACTCTTGGATTTTAGCTTTTTTTTAATGTATTTCATTCAGTTTCAAATATCTTTTTTTTTTTTTTTAATGCTCAAATTGTTCCATCTTTGACTTATAGGCGCCCTCTCAGGTTGGCCCCTGAGACCTTTTTATACAGCCCAATAGTCTTTGATAGCTTTCCTACTCATTTAGTAATATTTTTAAGGAGTAGAGAGATTATAGGTACTAAATCTCATTATTTCTGTTTGTCTGGTATATTTATTCAGAGAGACTGAGCTAAAATTTACCCTTTCCTTTTTTTGAAAAGAAAATTAATAGTCTATGCTTTTGTTTATATGATGAAATAGTGCCACAGAAGAAACAGTTTGTGCTTCTTAAGTTCTTTTAACGGTTTAATTTGCATTCTTACATTGACAGTTATAGAGCAATGCAGCATTTTCTACAAAATCTTCCCACCAACTCCTGTTGAGGGACAAGTGCCTGTGAATGTTGGTAACTAGGGATAAAGTACAATAAAATGAAAGAAATCCAGTACTAAAATGTAGATTATCTGTTTGCTGACTAAAAGTACCCCATCCCCTACAACAGCTGTGGAAGGTCCAGAAAGTCCAACTCCAGGAATTCCCTTCTTAGGAACTTTGTACTTCCTGGAATTACTACCCAGCCACTCTCTTTTCTATCTTGCATAATGTGTATTTGACTTAATTTGTTTATGATCTGTCTCCATTCTACTAGAATGTGCTTTGAGAGCAAGAATTTACATGTTTTATTTATGGCTGTATTCCTAGTGCCAGTAATGTCACCTAGCATATAATAAGATGTTCCATAATATTTGTGGCATGAATGAATGAATATCATAACTATTCATGTTCTGCAAGTGGGCCCTCTATTGTGTGCGAAACCACATCCTGGACATCTACACAGAACAAACCAGAAGGTAGGGAGCAGGCAGCAACTGGTTTTCTAGGAATGGTGGAGTGGTTTATTAAATAGAGGCTACAGGTCTAGTCTTGAAAGGATCTAGAGAAGTAGACAGAGCTGCAGATGCACAGTGCCTGGGAATGTGAAGTAGGCCCACTGGGGCAGGAGAGTAGATATAGCCTCAGGGCTCCGAGGGTGCAGTGAAGACTGCTGGGTGTTAGGGCAGGAATACAGATGATTGAAAACCCAAGTGTTTGTTTAGGGTCCAGGAAATACCGGTTGAATGGCTTAGTTTAGGCAATCATTTTTAAGCTTTTTAAAAATAGAGATTGGGGGAAACTGGGATGGCTCAGCGAGTTAAGCACTCGCTTTGCAGCCCTGGGGACTGAGGATCAAATCCCAACCCCAGCCAGTGTGGACCTATGTGCTGAATTAAGGTACGCTTCCCATGCGGGAGGCCGCAAGCCCAGCTCCCTCCCTGTGTAGCTCCCACCCACCTATGTGGAACGAAACCATGTTGAAAATTGATGACATACAACTACGGAGACTGCTCTGGACCATCCCCCTTCTCTCTGTCTCTCTCTGTCTGTCTCTGTGTCAAAAAAAATAAAATAAATCTTAAAATAAAATGGAGATTGCAAGTAGTGTATTTTTCTTTAATACTGTAGCTCCTTATAATTCGTATTTGATTATCATTTATGCACATGAAAAACCAACATACCCTTTTTGTTTTGGCAATGTGCCTGGATAGTCTTTGTGCATAATTTCCAGGATTTTATGTAATGCTATTAAATCCTGTTCACTTTTTTCCTTCCAAAGAAAAATGTGCTACTGAAAACAGCTTTTGAATCATTTATATTCATGTTTGAATTGTTTGGAAAATATTAAATTAGCTTTTCTTACTATCTAGTTTGTGGAGAGGAATAAAACTCATACATGTGGTTTATTTTCTTGTTTATGGATATTAAAATACAATATGCCATTAAGGCTTTGATATTTCAAGTAAAAGTCTTATGCACATTGATTTACCATATTTAGTGGTTAATATTAAAAATGTGGATTACACTGTATCTGTAACTTCATAAACAAGTTCTTTTCCCCATGAGAAAATGATTGGTAGGGTTATTAATGTTAATTTTTGTTTTGTGAATGAGCTGTCCGAAAATTGGGGGAGGGGGGAGTGTGTGGTGGTTGGATATTTCTGAAAGCAAAGCACTTTTATAGAATTATCTTGTTATTTGTAAAAATGAATTTGTTCAGTAGATTGACATTTCATTTTAAGTTGTTTTCTCCACTAACTAGTTAAGTACTTTTGGGAAAATAATTTAATCTCTCTGCTGCTCAGTTTCCTCATATTTGTAAAACATAAAGTTTAAAATAAGTGTGCTTTAAATTTCCTACCATTCTCTAAGAATAGCTGAGCTTCTCATATGATTGGGAAATAATATGCATCCTTAATATGAAGAAGTGGTTTTTTCTTTGTCCACTTGTTTAAACTGAACCCTCATTTTGTTAAATTTAGTAATGGAAACTCAGATTTACAGAACCACTAAATTGTAGGGCATGTGTGATTTCCAAAGGATTTTTACTTCCTTTATAAATAAATAGGAACAAGTTAAAGAAGTATAATTTATACATGTTCTTTTGGATCACATTTGTTATATAAGCAAGGATATCGTTAGAAGAACCCCATTTAATTTTGAAAGTTTGAGAAACTTTTGAAATTGTTTGGAGAAAATCTGGTGATTAAATTATTTTTAAAAATGTGCTTCAGGTCCTGTTTGAACATTACTTTGGAGAGAGATTGAAGGGTTAGTTGCCAATAAAGTGAATTTCATTGCATTGGCAAGTTTTTCACTAGTAGAACAGAGCAAATATTGAATTAATAATGTTCTTACTGATTACTCCATTAATAAAGACTCATTTGCTCCTGGTGGTGGATTCTAGGATCTGCTGACTATATATTTAGTGTGCCAGGGTTCTATATTTAATATTTACTGTATATTTAGTATGACCCTCATAGTCTAAAAATGAATATACCTGGGAAGTATCTACCTTAGAACTTGTAATTAGAAATTGGAGGTCACCAATGACAAATAGAAACCCTTGTATGTAATTATAAAGGATTTATAAATGATTTGAATGGTTTTCTTTCTTTCCTTTTTTTTTTAAGATTTATTTTAATGTTTGGGAGGTGAGAGGGAGAGAAAAGGGGAAGGCCCAGATCAGTCTCCATAGTTGCACATCATGAGTTGTGACACAGTTTCATTCCACACAGGTAGATGTTGGGGCCGTTCTGGGTGGGAACTGAACTGGGAGCCTCCTGCATGGGAGGCAAGAACCTTTGCCACTGTCTAGTGGTTACCAGTTGTGCCGCAGTTCAGCATATGGGGTTGCACAGGCCAGGGCTGGGATTTGATCCCCAGACTTCTCGGTTCCAAGGCAAGTCCTCAACCTGCTGAGCTAGCCTGGCATCCCCTTGAATGGTTTTCTTATCCTTTTTTATGAACAGCAAAGCAGTTCATGGAAAGTAATATAACATTTGCTGTGATTTGCATGGCTGGTGAAACAAAGAAAAGGAAAACAAAAACTCTACTTTGTTTTGAAAGACAGTGTTGTTATTGGGTACATTTGTAAGTCATCCGACCTGAGAGAATTTAACCTCAACAAAGACCCAACTTGTGAAACTAGCTTCCCTTATAGAAACTGTTATTCACAGCCTATTTGTGTCATGTGTTTTCTAAGGACTAATGTGACTGACTCAGTGTATAAGTAATTGCAGAAGGTTACTTTAAAAAATTTTTAGAACTACCATGCAAACAAAAAAATTTCAAAGGACTTTTCTCATCTCTAACATACATCTCAGTGCATATCTCAGCTGTAATAATTTAATTAACCCTGTGTTCTTTCTGGCTCCTGAAAGAAATTGTGATTATGAACACTTTCAGAGCTGTGATTCTAAGAGACCAACTTTGTCCCTCTGCCACTTGAAGTTCAGATGGAATTGTTGCTTTTATAGCTCTAGTCATGATGTTACTTTATTTAGTAGCTATTAAATTTCCAATTCCATATGCTCCTCTGGAGGTGTTCCCATTTGCATAAGGTTTATGTTCCTTTCAACAACATTGCTTATGGTTCTTAGAACTTTCCTGAACAAGGAATATGAACATGTTTCTTAGAGTGGATGATTTTAAGCTTTTATTTTTTTAGTAATAACTTTTTTTGAGATATAAGTCACATACTACATAGTTCACTCATTTAAAGTATGCAATTCAGTGATTTTTAGTATATTCACAGAGATGTGCAACCATCACCACAGTCATTTTAGAACAATTTTATCACCCTAAAAAGAAACCCTATACTCATTAGCAGCTACTCCCTAGTTTTCCCTAAACCTCCCAGCCCCTGACAAACACTAATCTACTTTCTGTCTCTGTAGACTTGACTGTCTTGGACATTTCATATAAATGGAATCACACAATATAGACTGTTGTAACTGGCTTCTTTCACTTAGCATACTGTTTTCAAGGTTCCTCCACATTGTAGCATGTGTCAGTACCTCTTCCTTTTTTATAGTTGCACAATATTACATTGTTTTGGTAGACCATATTTTATTTATCCATTCATCAGTTGATGGAAAAACAGTTCTTTTTTGAAGTTAACACTTAAGCTGAGTGTTTGAAAATAAGTTGAAATGATAGAAAATATTTTCTTATTTAATAATATGAAGGGTGTCCCAAAATTCACGCAAGAAGTAATTTTGATAGAAAATACAGGTTTATAACTAAAAATTGTAAATTTTCATTGCTTAACAATGAAAACATTGTTCTTTCATGTAGCACTCCATTTTTAATAACCCTGAACTGTCAGCTGTCATGCTGTCTTTTTTTGTTGTTGGCAACACTTTACTGCACAAATGACGCAAAATTCAAATCTTGCGTGAATTTTGGGACACCCTTTACTTTGACAAAATTAATAATTTCATTTTCACTAGTGTTTAGAAGTTTTTCTGAAAGTCATGATTAAATGAGATTTAATATTGGTAATTTACTGTAAATATTTCACATAATCAGTTTAGTTATTTTCTTTTTTTAAACAGCTATCCTCTTTTCTAGCTTGATCTATTCAGGTTGATTAAATATAAAATTCTCTGATCTTTCTGTTTCTCCTACAGTTCCTTAATAGATACCTTTAGGAGCAGCTATGATTAAAAATGAAACCAGCCTCACTTGATATGTTGTTAGATATTAGTATCAATTGTAGTAAGCCTTTCTGGATGGTTGAATTTACTGAAAAAGGTGAGGATTTTCCCCTTTAGTCAGTCAGACATTTTCCTGTTTTAACCAGTTTAAGCATTTGGTTTTACATTTCTGAAATGTGTAACACATTCTTACCTTCATAAAAATGAAATATGCCAAATAAAATTTAATTTTCTTGATGACTCAGTTATTCTTTTACTGATATAATAATTTCCCTGTAAAAACAGGAATTTTTGCTTTACTTTAAATAAACTGAGATTGTTCTGTTTTTCCAGTACTTATGTTTTAAAATAATTTTTCTACTTGCTCTTTTGCTATCAATGTATCTGTAGCTATTAGTATGCTTTTCTGTAATAGCTTTAAAGGCTCCTGGTTCCCACTTTATTCCATATAAAAGAAATAACCCACATAATCAAACTTGTTAATCCTGCAAAGGTAGTTTATGATTAAAAGGACTAATAATTCAGTCTTTGTACAGTTTTGGGTTGTCAGCTATATTCTGAATAAGTGAGGTTGCTAGGTATTAAGTTCAGGATGAGTAAGATGTTATTACAGTTATTTTTAGTATAGTTTTAGAGGGGAGGAGAAAGGGAAATTTGAATCAAATTTATGTCTTAGTAAATGGAGCATGTTTTCCACAAGACCAAATTAGATTTTTTTTTTTGACTGTGTAGAAATAGAAAATGGAAATTACAGATTAGATTCTATAACTAATGAAAAATTAATTAGAATTAATTAATTCTATAACTAGTTATATTATAAAGCCACAATGTTAATGTTAAATTAGGGAAGTGTAGATTGTTGTTGAAATTTACCAGAATTTTGGGAAAGAATTTTACAAACTTTCCCAAGAAACATCTAGTAAAAGTAACTATAGAAATTTTATGTGTTGTGTGTTCTCTAATATACTGCTAAGGAAGAACCTGCCACATTTCTTCTTCTTTGGTCTAAACTGAAGGTGTACATGAATTTTCATCCTAGGAATTTATTAGTCTGACGTTCAGTTGCTCTGAAACAGTCTTAGTTTGTTATTTGTTGTTTGTTTTTGGAAAGGTTGTTCTTCCTTAAGGGTCTGGCCAGGTGCCAGACTGCCTAGTGCATGCCCAGCCTGTTTCTAAGTTACGTGATCTGTGTGTTGCCTCTCACTGCACAAGTTATGTCCGTATGTCTGCCAAGTCTACTAAGGCATCAGCCTTCCAGTTTTGTAAGGTTGTTCTCTTCAATTAAAAATTAGAATAGATTCAGTTCTTAGGACTGTGGATTGTCAGTGTCTTAATTTTCAAAGTGATTAATACGTAGTTACTTAATAAATGTCATGTAGTTTACTAAAAAATGGGTCTGAGTGCTGGTTTTCTCTTAGGGGAAATGACTTGCCTAACCTGAAGAGTTAGGGTAGGATTAAATGACATAATGCATGTAAGAGCACCTGGCACATGATAGGTGTTTAGAACTATGAGTTTGACAATTAAGTTTGCAAACTTGCCACTGTGCACTTATATTGGCATCACTGTACAAATAAGTTGGTAAGGTTTTATAACCTTGGTATATCATCATTGTGTGACAGCTGTGTTTGTGTCGATGTGTAGTGGTGTTTTGCTGAATGGCATTTGTTATTGTTGCATGTTTTTGTGTACTGTTATGAGAATGTCAGAGCTTGAATTAGAGCAATGAACAAACATTAAATTTCCTGTTAAACTTGGCAAGGGTGGAAGTGAAATCAGGGACATGTTAGTCTAAGTTGATGGGGGTAATGCCATGAAGAAAATGGCAGTGTGCAAATGGATTAAACGTTTTTCTGAGGGGAGAGAAAGTGTCACTGAGGAAGAGAAGTCAGGGAGGCCAGTAACCAGCAGAACTGATAAAAACGTTGCAAACATTTGTTGAATTGTGCATCAAAATCATTTGCCGACTGTGAGAAGCATAGTAGACCAAATAAACATCTATAGAGAAAACAGGAAAAATTTTTTTTTTTTAAAGATTTATTTTATTGATTTTTGACAGAGAGAAACAGAGACAGAGAGGGAGACAGAGAGAAGGGGGAGGGCCCAGAGCAGTCTCCATAGTTGACAGCATTAGTTTTCCATATAGTTTCACTCCACAGGTGGGTGCAGGGCTGTTCAGGGCAGGAACTGGGCCAGGAGCCTCCCACATAGGTCCCGGCAAGAACTGAACTAGGGGCACACTCCAGTTCAGCATGTGGGTCCGCATGGGCCGGGGCCGGGGCCGGGATTCGATCCTCGGTCCCCGGGGCTTCAAAGCGAGCACTTAACCCGCTGAGCCATCCCAGCTTTCCCAGAAAATCTTTTTTTTTAAGATTTATTTTATTATTTTTGACAGAGACAGACAGAGACAGAGACAGAGAGAAGGGGAAGGGTCCAGCGCAGTCTCCATAGTTGTACATCATCAGTGTTCAATGTGGTTTCATTTCACTCAGGTGGGCAGAGGCTATGCAGGGCTGGAACTGGGTTGGGGGCTGCCTGCATGGGAGGCACGCCCCCTTGAGCCAGGGGCTGAACCTGGGGGTGGGAACCAAACTTGGGGCTTCCTGCATGGGAAGCATACTTCAGTTCAGCATATGGGTCCACATGGGTCGGGGCCGGGATTTGATCCTTGGTCTCTGGGGCTGCAAAGTGACTGCTTAACCTGCTGAGCCATCCCGGCTTCCCCAAGAAACAAGAAAATCTTAACTGAAAATCTTGGCATGAGAGAGGTGTGTGCAAAAATGGCCCTGAAGGAGCTCACTGATGAACAAAAGCAAAAGAGAATCAAAGTTTGCCAAGGCCTTTTGGAGAGGCAAGATGATGTTTTGGGCTGCATTATCACTGGTGATGAAACATGCGTGTACCAATATAACCCTGAAACAAAGCGTCAAAGTGCAGAATGGAAGTCAGCCAATTCTCCAAGACCAAAAAGTTCTGTGAGTTCCATCAAGAGTCAAAACAATGTTGCTAACCTTTTTTGATATCAGAGGGAACATTCATTATGAATTTGTACCAACTGGATAAATAGTCAACCAAGTTGACTATTTGGAAGTGCTGAAAAGGCTGGGTGAAGAAGTTAGACGAAAACAACCTGCACTTTTTGCCAATAACTCATGGCTCTTGCATCATGACAGTGCACCAGCTCACACGGCACTGTCTGTGAGGCAGTTTTTAGCTAATACACAAATAACTATATTGGAATACCCTCCCTACTCACTTGATCTGGCCCCCAATGACTTTTTTCTTTACTCAAAGATTAAGAAAATATTGAAAGGAAGACATTTTGATGACATTGAAGGTAATATGGCTCTGATGGCCATTCCATAAAAAGAGTTCCAAAATTGCTTTGAAGGGTGGACTGCGTGCTGGCATTGGTGCACAGCTTTCCAAGTGGAGTACTTCGAAGGTGACCTAGTAATATTCAGCATTGAGGTGTGTAACACTTTGGTTTTCACCCTACTCCTGTCCCCCCAAAACCTGTTTTCATCAGTGTTGAGACCCATGTAATCAGTAGTGCCCCAGGAACAACTATGAGGAAGCTGGGGCATAGTGGGAGCATGAGCTCTGTAACGCTGAAACCTCATAACAGACATATGCCAGCAGCAGGGAGCTTGAGGTCCCCACTTAGATTTAAGGAAGGAGTTAGATGCAGACTTCCTAATATCCAGGCAGAAATTGCCTCTTTGTCTTTAGTGCTTGCTTACCTGCCCTTTTTGCACATGCTTCCTCTAGCCCTGATCTGAGCCTCCCCAACTTGTGCATTAAGGTGGTGCAGCATGATTGCAGTAAAGGAGACCATAAAAAACATACACAGGGGAAGCCGGGATGGCTTAGTGGGTTAAGCGCTCACTTTGCAGCCCCAGGGACCGAGGATCGAATCCTGGCCCTGGCCCATGTGGACCTATATGCTGAATTGGGGAGTGCCCCCAAGTTGGGTTCTCACCAGGATGAGACCCGGGCCCAGTTCCTGCCCTGTGCAGCCCCGCGCCCACCTGTGGAATGAAACTGTGGAAAAACCAATGATGTGCAACTATGGAGACTGTTCTGGGCCCTCCCCTTTCTCTCTGTGTCTGTCTGTCTCTCTCTCTCTGTCAAAAACAATAAAAATAAATCTTAAAAAACAAACAAACAAACAAAACATACACAGAAGCTGGACACAGCATCCTGTAGCCATGAGGCTGTGCAGAAAAACAGAGCAGGGTGAGAACACAGATACTGATAACAGTGACTTTATACCTGGTAGATGAAAGGTGAATTAATCTCTCTGAATAACTGTTGATTAATATTATGGCTGATTTAAAACCATGAATGCAGCACTTGAATTCCCACTTCCTCCTCTTTTACAGATAAAAAAAAACTGTTTTCATATGTCATGTGCTCAATTCACTCTCCTCCATTGGGAATCATAGGTTGCTTGCTCATCCAGTGCCTGGACTAGGGTGTCACAACTTTTTATGATAATCTTTGCAAGATTGTCATGAAAAGTCCTTAGATAGGGACAGGATTTTTCTAAATCTAACTTGCCTCCCCATCTCTCGTGGGCCTAGTGGTGCTATCCTACTTGTTCTTGTAAACTTTCTCTGATACTGGCCCACTGATGTCAGACTTCTTGTACTATATCTAGAAGTTTCTAAGGGCTCATATGCTTCCATTTTCCTTCCACTTGCTGCTATCCTACAGCTTTCCTGATGCTCTGTCTACTTTTTTAAAAAATGAGGGGAAGCCAGGATGGTTCAGTGAGTTAAGTCCCGGGGACTGAGGATTGAATCCTGGCCCTGGCCCATGTAGACCCATATGCTGAACTGGGGTGTGGCCCCAGTTTGGTTCTGGCCAGGGCAAGCTTCCTATGTGGGAGGCCCCTAGCCCGTTTCCCTCCCTGCATGGCCCCTGCCTACCTGTGTAGAACAAAACCATGTTGAAAACTGATGATGTACAACTGTGGAGACTGCTCGGGCCCTCACCCTTCTCTGTTTCTCTCTGTCTCTGTCTCTGTCTCTCTGTCAAAAACAATAATAACAAATCTTAAAAAGAAAAGATTTATTGTGTGTGGCCTTTGTGTCTGGCTTCTCACTGAGCATCATGTTTTCAAGGTTCATCCAGATTGTAGCATGTATTAGTGCTTCATTCTTTTTTTATGGCTGAGTAATAGCCCACTGCACGGATAGATCATATTTTGTTTATCTGTTCATCTGTTGAAGAACATTTGGGTTGTTTCCACCTTTTGACTATTGTGAATAATGCTGCTGTGAATGCTTGTGTACAAGTTTTTGTTTGAGCACAAGTTTTCAGTTCTTTTGGATATATGCCTAAGAGTAGAATTGCTGGAACATATGGTAACTCTTATGTTTAAGGTTTTTTTTAATTTCATTGTTTCAAAGAAGGTTTGTGTGTATGTGTGTGTGAGTGTGTGTGTGTGAGAGAGAGAGAAGTGGGGAGGGCCCAGAGCAGTTTCCACATCATTAGTTGTGACATGATTTCATTCCATACAGGTGGATGTGGGTCTGTGTGGGGCAGGAACCAAAACAAGGCCTCCCACATGGGAGGTGTGAACCTTCACCATCAAGCCATCCTGGTGGTTACTGGTTATGCTGAAGTTCAGCGTGTGGGGTTTTCCATGGGCTGGGTTGGGGAATTGAACCCCAGAACTTGCAATTGTGAGGCAAGCACTCAACCGCTGAGCTATCTCGGCATCTCCTATGTTTAAGTTTTTGATAAAACTCTGCCACTTTTTAAAATGAGAGACTTGTGAAAAGTTATATCTGGCAGTCAGATATTTCAGAAAACACCCTCCAAGTTGAGAGTCAAGCTGGTCATAGGTAATGCTGTGAATTACATATCTGGTTTGAAATGACTTTGCTCACCGTAAGTTGGAATGGTGTTGTGATTAGGATAAAATTATAATGTAGATATAATATGTTTAGAGACCTTTTTGTTTTTGATAAACTTATGGGTTTTGGCTGTCCCCTTCAGGCTGGCATTGGACTTGGCAACTCTGGAATCATGTGTTAGATAAATAGTCAGTATCTAGGGCAAGCTTTTAAAAAAAGTACTATTTAAATATTGACAAGAAAAAAAGCCCAAAACAACTCTAGGAACTTTCTTGTTCAAATGAATTCAAACTGCCTAAATACAGCATGGTAAAATTAGGCTTCCCGTTTGGTTTCCACAGGCTGCATGAGCCTGTGGGCCTCTTGTACCCGTCTGGGACACTCTTTGCTTGTTAGCTATCCTTAGAGCACGGGAATGTGGGATACTGTCCACAGCCAGCAGTGTTCCCACAATGCTTCCTTAATATAGAACGTCTTTCTAAAAAAACTTGGCTTCTGAAAGAGCTGCACTCCAAACATGGGCATTAGTTCAGAGTTCATTTTTATTTGTTTTTATGTAGTTAAAACAAGAAAGAGTGTGTAAACTTGTCAATGTTACCAAATGTCAGTATTGTTTATGGTAGAGGAGGAGAAAACCAAATTTTTAATCAGAACAACATTGTTCTTCCTTCAGGGCAAAGGAAGAGGCAGTGGTACCTCTGTGGACATATGGGGGAGGTTGGAGGTTGGCCAGATTCAGGCTGCCCTTTCCTAAGGAGGTGGGTGGGTGGGAAGTGCTCACAGGTGTGGGAATGTGCACCAGGGACAACCTCTGGTGAGTGGTCTCTCTCCCCAACTGTGTTCATTGATCCCCTTGAAAAGTTGCCCTCGTGGGGCAGCTTGGAATGCCCCCTAGGGTAAGGTGACCAGATTTTAACATTGGTAAAGCGGGACACCATTGACCGGGGTGGAGGGGGTTCTTGATTAAAAATTTGGTCTATCTCCCGCCGTTCCCTAGCTTGTCGTGCATTCTTTCCAAAAATCGGGACTTTTTTAAAACGCCGCGGGACGCAGGACGAATTGTTAAAAATTGGGACTGCCCCGCCAAAAGTGGGACGTCTGGTCACCCTACCCTAGGGCAGCTAGATTGTGATGGACACAAATGGATGACCGCCAAAATGGTTAGGTAACTCTTTGACCCATAAGAGTCCCAATAAATGTCACTCACCTGTTAGGATATTTTTCAAGCCTGTAGGTGAGTTGGTAAAACTATTCAGGATGAGCACAGGTAGCTTCTCCAGGAGACAAAAGGAGCATGTAGTATATGAGGATCTGTCCAGAAAGTATCCAGCCATGTAACATGAAAAAAGAGAGGCATTTAGGTTAGATGTTTTTCTGGACTGCCCTCATATATCAAGATCTCATCAGGGAGAAAACTGTTCCTTGAAAGTGTGCAGCTACTCTGCTGTTGGACTGCATTTTGTTTTGTTTTCTTTTTTTTTTTTAAAAATATTTATTTATTTATTTTTAATTGTTTATTAACAGAGAGAGAGAGAGAGAGATACAGAGACAGAGAGAGAGCTGAACTAGGGGAGCTCCCAGTTCAGCACATGGTTCTGCACGGGCCCGGGCCGGGATTCGATCCTCAGTCCCCAGCGCTGCAAAGTGAGCACTCAACCCACTCAGCCATCCCGGCTTCCCTGTTTTCTTTTTTTTAAAGCCACCTTTGCTTGCATTCATTTGTTGAATACAGTTTTTGAGTACCTACTAGAGAACGAGGATACGAGGACATGAGGACAAATCATAGACCTTCTCTCAAACATCACCTGGACTATCCCATTTATGCTGGTGGAAATGTGAAGTGGAGCACCCTCAGGCTGTGGGAAGTAGCCTGGCCACTCGTTAAAAGGTTAAACAAGAGTTACCATATGACCCAGCAGTTCCACTCCTAGGTATACACCCAAAAGAGTGGAGAACTTCCACACAAAATACTTGTAGGTGTATGTTCACAGCAGGATTATTCATAATAGCCAAAAGGTGGAAACAACCCAAATGTCCATCTAATGTGGTCTGTCTATATAGTGGAATACTATTCATCCATAAAAAGAATGATGTACTGATACATGATACAGGCTGGGTGAACCTTGCAGACTTATGCCAAATGAAAAAAGTTGGACACAAAAGACTACATATTAAATGATTCAATTTTAAGTGTCTAGAGGCTGCCCGGCTAGTTCAGTTGGTAAAGCATGGGATTCTTAAGTGTCTAGAACAGGTAAATTCATAGAAATAGAAAGTAAATTAGTGGTTGCCTAGTGCTGGGGGAATTAAGGGGAAATGGAGAGTGACTATTAATGGGTACAGGGTTTCTTTTGGGTGATAAAAATGTTTTTAAATTGATTATGGTTATGATTGCACAACTCTGTGAAGATACTTGAAATCACTGAATTGTTTACTATAAATTGATTAATTATATGGCATATGAATTCTATCTCAATAAAGCTGTTATAGAAAGTAAACCTCCCAGACTAACATTAACTAACATTGACAGAGTATATTGTAGCACAAGACAGTAGGATTGGAAATAGAGATTTTGTAGTTCATCTCTACTACAGAGTAGAGGTGTTAGGTAGATGGTGCTATTGAAACCTCTTGGAAGAGATAGAGGTCCTTGGGGAATCAGTGAGCTTTGGGGATCTGGTTTACAATTTTGGAGATTCAGAATCTTCATTTTTATCAGTGTTAAGAGTTGCATATATAAGCTAGGTACTAGTGTATTAGTTTACATTGAGGTTTATGGGGTTTATGTACTTTTCTAGTGGCTAGCATATTCATATCTACTGCCTAGGGAACTTCCTCCATGATATCAAGATATGTGGGAGGACTAATTAATACAATAGTAACAGGATTGCTTAAGGAGTATAGTATTCAAGCATGTGATATTAATATTTTATTTAACCATGGGGAAATCACAGTGAGTATATTTTTCCAGGGACTAGAGTACTAATACTTATGTCCACCAGATTGAGTGCCTTCCCTGCACCATGTAAACACCACCAAAACCCTCACCTTGTGCTTTCCTTTAAAGAAGAGATGTCACAAAACAAACAAGTATATACCGGTAAAACAAAACAAACCTACGGATGCTGGGATAGCTCAGCAGGTTGAACGCTTGTCTTGTAACCGCTAGGTCCAGGGATTGAATCTTAGTCCCGGCCTGTGTAAACTCATATGCTGAACTGTGGCACAAGTGTAACCACTCGGATGGTGGCAAAAGTTCTTGCCTCCCATGTGGGAGGCCCCCAGTTTGTTTCCTGCTTCATGTGGCCCCACATCCACCTGTGTGGAATGAAACCATGTCACAACTAATGATGTACAACTATGGAGACTGCTCTGGGCCCTCCCTTCTTTTCTCTCTCTCTCTCTCTCTCTCTTTCTTTCTCTCTCCCCCTCTCTCTTTCTCTCTGTCCTCTCTCAAACAATAAAATAAAGTCTTAAGAAAAACCCTAATCAGGGGAAGTTGGGATGGCTCAGCGGGTTAAGTGCTTGCTTTGCAGCCCCAGGAACTGAGGATTGAATCCTGGCCCCATCCTGTGCGGACCCATGTGCTGAACTGGAGTGTGCTTTCCATGCGGGAGGCCCCCAGTTCAGTTCTTGCCCCCTGGTTCAGCCCCTGGCTCTAGGGGTCATGCCTCCCATGAGGGAGGCCTCTAGCCCAGTTCCCACCCTGTGCGGGCCCCCGCCCACCTGTGTAGAACGAAACCATGTCAAAAACTGATGACTTGGGGAAGCTGGGATGGCTCAGTGGGTTAAGTGCTCACTTTGCAGTGGCAGGGACCAAGGATTGAATCCCGGTCCCGGCCTGTGTGGACCCATATGAAAACTGATGACATACAACTATGGAGACTGCTCTTAGCCCTCCCTCTTCTCTTCATCTCTCTCTGATGGTCAAAAACAACAACAACAAAAAATCTTAAAAAAAAACCCTAATCATAAAATAGGAAACTCCCTACTTCAGCAGGGATGCACACATATGTAGAAATGCTTACAGAAAAAGCCAAGATGGTTTCAAATTAATAGTGTGTTAGTTAGTGAAGACATAACTAAAAGTTGCTAAGAAAAGGGAGGGATTTATTCAAGTAGTAGCATGGCATTTCCAGTGTTGATTAAGTCAGAGATTTGATGATGCTTTCAAGGACCCAGGTGCTTTCTATCTTTGCTGTCATCCTTGCTATGTGGGAGATGTCTTCCCTTGTGGCACAGGGGGCTGTAGCCATTCTAGGTAACACAGTGACATCCAGTGGAGTAGAGAGACTTTTCCTCTCATACATGTCTTATTTTATTAGAAGGAATGTTTTCCTATATGTCCCTGAGCAGACCTCCCTCATTCTCTTTGACCAGGGTAGGATCATGTGCCATTCTCTTAACAGTTACTGGCAAGGGGAAGGAGACCTCTTGGCCTAGACTTAACTTGCTCCGTCTATTGGGGCCAGGCTGGGTGGGGTGGGTTTTCCTTCCTGAGTGATGGAAGGGAGATCCCCCAAAGGGAATCAGTCTTCTGCTATTGAGGAAGGTTGGGGGCAGGGGCATGAAGAGAGAAAATGGCACTAAGGGATACAAAGCATTAAGTCTGTGACTTTAGTTAAAACATGTAGCTTTTTTTTTTTAAGACATTGTTTTGAGATGAGGTGAGAGAGAAAGAGAGAGCAAGAGAGAAGGGGGAGGGTGCAGAGCAGTCTCCATAGTTTGCACATCATTAGTTGTGACATAGTTTCATTCCACACAGATGGATGTGGGGCCCAGTGAGGCAGAAACCAAACTGGGGCCTCTTGCATGGGAAGCTAGACCCTTCGTTGCCAAGCCATCCTGGTGGTTACTAGTTGCTCTGCATTTCAGTCTATGGGGTTTGCATGGGCTGGGGCTGGGAATCAAACCCCGGACCTTACAACTGTGAGGCAAACCCTCAACTGCTGAGCTATCCCGGCATCCCCGAAAACATGAAGTGTTTTTAAAATACAAATTTAGATACTTGTTCTTAGGATAAACTTGTGAAACTAGATTATGCAACCAATGCCTTTGCATTTCTCTTCTCCATTTTTCCAAGATGGTCCTAACCCCTTATACCTTGTAGGACTGCTTTTTCTGCCTTGAATCCACAGCCCACATGGATTTTGCTGAGTTTGTTTAGAGGGCAATGCCTCAATGCAGCCCTCCCCTGTCCTCAGCCTTCAGAGTAAATCAACTGGCACCATCCCTTTGCCCTCCTGGCCCCTCCCATTAGCACTTACACCCTCTCCCCCACTGGACTGGCAGCTCACCACATATTCTCTGACGTTGACTGCATGGATGTGCACAAATGAAAAGAAGACATTTATTTATTTATTTAAAATATATTTATTTATTTATTTATTTTTGACAGAGAGAGAGAGAGAGAGAGAGAGAGAGAGAGAGAGAGAGAGAGAGAGAGAGAGAGAGAGAGAGAGAGATACAGAGAGATACAGAGACAGAGAGAGAACTGAACCAGGGGAGCTCCCAGTTCAGCATATGTTTCCTCACGGGCCGGGGCCGGGATTCGATCCCTGGTCCCCAGCGCTGCAAAGTGAGTGCCCAACCCACTGAGCCATCCCGGCTTCCCCAAAGGAAGACATTTAGACTTGATGTGGTGGAAGGTAAAGCACTCTTGAAGGTTTTTGAGTGATGCTATGAATGTCAAGATGAATGTAGTTTTAATGTGTTCAAGAGATTTATTCCTTAATCATCTGTTAAGTGTCTTAGATTTCATTGCTGTGTGTCTTTTTAAAAACACCTTAGAAAAAACATATTTCTTAAACTTTTATCTAGAGCTCTGAAAAGTATTGGTTATCCTGCAGGGATGATGAAGTAGAGCATAACCAGCTCTTGTGGAGCTGGGAGTACTTGGTTCCTAAGGCTGATGATAGAAGGAGGTGGAGAAAGTCTCCACCTCTGGTGTGAGCTATTTACAAATGTATTTTCTTTAATGTTAAGTGAATAGAATTCTCAAATACTCCATAATTATTGTTTTTTTGTTAGTTTTTCATGAGAGAAAATATATGAAGTGCCAGTGGTTTCTGGAATATAAACATGCAGTGAAAGTATTTTCTCTTCCTAAGTCTCCTATCCCTGCCCCAGGCTGTTCCATCGACATACATTAGCATGCCTGTCTTCCTTTTCCATAAAGCACAGATCTATAAATATTTCTCAGTTTAAAAATAGTGTTTTCCCTACCGTGAGTCAAGGTTAGGTTCCCATCTATCTAATTTTAGTTCCTTGTTTTTATGAACTTGCAAATGTTTTCCTTAACCAGAAAATAGAAAAAGGTGCACACAGAAATGGAGGAAACTTCTCACTATGTTTTTTTTCCTGTAGCACAGACATTTCTATATGAGATTTTTCTTTTTTGTTGAACAGCTTATTGAAAAACAAAACTGTAAAGTAAGACAGGAGTTTAGAGAAGGTCTAAGTGGAACAGAGTGCTCTCCATTGGTCTTTTGTTGCTCTGTGGAATACTTTTGGAGAGTAATGTTAGAGACCTATAGAATATTGTAGTTCTGAAAGTGTATATATATTTTCAACGGCCTCTGTTAAACTAGTTTTATCTGAAAAATGAACTAAACAGTCAATGCAAATACTGTATTTTCCGGCGTATAAGACGACCGGGCGTATAAGACGACCCCCTAATTTTACAGTTAAAACATAGGTTTAGGCCTATATTCGCTGTCTAAGACTATCCCCCACTTCCGAGGCTGTAGTCTTATACAGCGAATATAGGCCTAAACCTATGTTTTAACTGTAAAATTAGGGGGTCGTCTTATATGCCCGGTTGTCTTATATGCCGGAAAATACGGTACTTATATGAAACCTATTACCATAAGTGATCTCTACTTATGATAGACTTTGAAACTTCTTCATATTCTTAGATACAAAAGAAAATTTTTTCTGAGTTCCAATTGATGTCAGCCAATTTGTATTTTCACTTTCTGATACTATTTTGTGTACATTTTTCTTTGCATCTACGTAATTCACATATTTTTATGTGTAAGGAGAATATAATGTTCCTTTGAATTAAGGTGCTACAGTTTTTTTTAACCATTTCCTGTCTGAGCTTTTGGATTGCTTCAAGTTTTTCTTCCCTTGTAAATACTGCAGCTTTAAGTAATGTGTAACTATTTTATTTTTTAAAGATTTATTTTATTATTTGAGAGGAGAGAGGGAGCGAGAAAGAAAGAGAGAGAGAGAAGAGGGGAGGGCCCAGAGCAGTCTCCATGGTTGTACATCATTAGTTGTGACATAGTTTCATTCCACACATGTGGATGTAGGGCTGCATGAGGCAGGAACTGAACTGGGGGCCTCACATATGGGAGGCAAGAACCTTTGCTGCCACTCTGGGTTTGCACGGGCCAGGGCTGGGATTTGATCCCTGGACCTCATGGTTGCAAGGCAACTGCTCAACCTGCTGAACTATCCCAGAATCCTCAGGAATGTGTAACATTTGAAGCCTTATGTTTAAACAAATGACACCTTATTTTCATTTATTTTTTATTATAAAAGCAAAACATGTTTGTGGTCTAACTTTCAGAAAAGGCAGATAAGCAAAAAGAAGATAAAAAACGCTTACCACTTAGAGATAGCCATTGTGAACATTTTGATATAAGGCTTTTAGACTTTTTCAGTGCAGATGTATATATCAATAATTACCTTTTCGCAAAAATGGTGTCATGTTAAATATATTGTTTTATAACCTCCTTTTTTACCTAATACCGGTATATCATATACATCTTTCCTTTGTTAATGTGTGCAGACATTCATATCATTACTTGAGATGACTATAATATTTTATTGTAGGGATGTATTATAATTTATTTGGGAAATATTCCTTGTTGGAAATTTAGATTGTTTCCCAGTTTTGTATGACTACATATGAGGATACTAAGATGTACATTTTCCATACATCCATCCCTCAAATCAGGATACATCATACAATTTAATGTATGTCATAGTTTAGTTGTAGCACTTTTTTTTATTTCATAATAGAATAAAAAGTAACTTTACATGTTATAATCACTGGCATCCTAGCATTGATGAAATATAGTACTGTAAGTTATAATGATGTGGCAAACATCCTCATTGGTAATTGTCTTTGCCCCCATGAATTACTAGTGAGGCTGAACCCATTTTTCACATGTATATTGAATGCTTTCTTGTATTTCTCCTTTTATATGTTGCCTTTGAATTGAGGTGTTTTGTCTTTTCTTTAATATTTGTAAAATCTCTTTTTATAAGTATCTTCAATCTTTGTTTTTTTGCTGTAAAATTTTCCCCAGTGTGAAATTTGCCTTTTAATCATGGTATCTTTTTTGTGACACAGAGAGAGACAGACAGAGAGATAGAGAGAATGGGGATGGCCCAGAGCAGTCTCCATAGTTGACAGCATTAGTTTTCCATATAGTTTCAATCCACAGGCGGGCGCCAGGCTGCTAAGGGCAGGAACTGGCCTGGGAGCCTCCTGCATAGGCCCCAGCAAGAACTGAACTGAGGGCACACCCCAGTTCAGCATATGGGTCCATGTGGGCTGGGGCCGGGCCGGGGCTGGGATTTGATCCTTGGGCTCCAGGGCTGCAAAGCAAGTGCTCAACCCGCTGAGCAATCCCAGCTTCCCCTCAATCATGATATATATATATATTTTTAAGATTTATATTTATTATTTTTGACAGAGAGAGAGAGAGAGATATACAGAGACAGAGACAGAGAGAAGGGGGAGGGCCCAGAACAGTCTCCATAGTTGCACAATCATTGGTTTTTCCACATAGTTTCACTCCACAGGTGGGCACGGGGCTGCACAGGGCAGGAACTGGGCAGTGTCTCACCCAGTGAGAACTGAACTGGGGGCACTCCCCAGCTCAGCATATGGGTCCGCACCGGCCGGGGCCGGAATTTGATCCTTGGTCCTCGGGGCTGCAAAGTGAGCGCTTAATCCACTGAGCCATCCTGGCTTCCCCCATGATATTTTTTGATATATAGAAATTTAGAAATTTTATATTGGGTATATCTATCACTGTTTTCTTTTATGGTTTTTACCTTTGGTGACATGGTTAGAAAACTGTTCCCTACTCCAAGATTATGTAAAATATTAACCTGTATTTTCTTCTAATGCTTATATATATATATATATATATATATATATATTATAGCAATATCTTAAATCCATCTAGTATTTATTTTAATGTGGCATATGCTTGGTCCAAGTGGTTAGGCAGTTCTTTTATACTGTTTATTGATATATACAGTTTATATATAACATATTGATATATACTATTTTTTTTAAAGATTTATTTTTATTGTTTTTTAACAGATAGAGAGACAGACAGACAGAGACAGAGAAAAGGGGGAGGGCCCAGAGCAGTTTCCATAGTTGACAGCATTAGTTTTCCATATGGTTTCACTCCACAGGTGGGCGTGGGGTTGCACAGGGCAGGAACTGGGCCAGGAGTCTCCCGCATAGGCCCTGGCAAGAACTGAATTGGGAGCACACTCCAGTTCAGCATATGGGTCCGCTTGGGCCAGGGCTGGGATTCGATCCTCAGTCTCCAGGGCTGCAAAGCGAGCACTTAACCCTCTGAGCCATCCCAACTTCCCCATGATAGATGCTATTTTTTTATTGTTAACTTTATTGGGGTGACATTGGTTGATAACACATTGTTGACAGGTGTACAATTCTGTATTACATTGTCTATACATTGCATTATGTGCTCACCTCCCAGAAGCAGCTCTCTTTCCATCACCACATATTTGATACTCCCACCTTGTTCCCTCAACCCCCCAGTTCTCTCCCCCCTCACCCTCAGGTAACCACTAAACTATTGACTGTGTCCATGAGTTTTTGTTTCTTTGTTACTTTCAGTTTTATATTCCACCTATGAGTGAGGTCATGTGTTTCTTGATTCTTTCAGTCTGACTTATTTTACTTAGTAAGATGTTTTCAAGGTCCATCCATGTTGTCACAAATGGCTGTATTTCATCTTTTCTTATTGCTGAGTAGTATTCCATTGTGTAAATGTACCACAAACTTATTTATCTAGTCATCTATCAGAGACACTTTGGTTGTTTCCATGACTTGGCCACCGTAAACAGTGCTGCAATGAACGTTGGGGTACATATATCTTTGCAGAAGATATATACTATTTATGAGTATGCATAGAATTCTGATTTATATGTGAATCTGTTCTTACAGATCTTTTGTCATTCTGTTTGTATACATTTATTCTTCCAGATCAAAGTTAGACTTAAGTTGTTTCCTCACAAATTCCCTTTGGCATTTTGATTCAAGCACTTTCAGGTTACAGATTAATTTGACATCTCTACAGTTTTGAGTCTTCTCATTTAACAAGCCAGTATATATGAGGACTGTCTGGAAAAAAATTCAGCCATTATCAATATAATGAGAACGCTTCCATGGCTAGATACTTTCTGGACAGCCCTCATATATATCTCCATTTATACAAGTCCTTTTTATGTCATTCAATAAAGTTTTGTAGTGTTTTCATGAGCTTTTACATATTTTTAGAATTTATTAAGTTCTATGATTCTTTATTGCTACTATTAATATGAATAGGATCTCTTTCAATTGTACTTTCCAGCTAGTTACAGTTGGTATGTAGGAAAGCTGCCAATTTGTATAATTTGCATAGCAGTAAAACCCTCCTATTTTAAGTATACAAGCCAATATGTTTTAACAAATGTTTGCAGTTATATAATCACTACATTTGATATATTGCATTTCCATCAGCCCTAAAAATTCCTTTGAGTCTCTCTGCAGTCAGTCCCTTCCCTGTCGCCAGCTCATGGTGACCACTGATATGCCTTCTATCACTGTAGTTTTGCCATTTACATAGGGTGACCAGATGTCCCGGACAGTCCTGATTTTTAACAATTTGTCCCGCGTCCCACGGCGTTTTAAAAAAGTCCCGATTTTTGGAAAGAATGCATGACAAGCTAGGGAACGGCGGGAGATAGACCAAATTTTTAATCAAGAACCCCCTCCCCCCCGGTCAATGGTGTCCCGCTTTACCAATGTTAAAATCTGGTCACCTTACATTTACAGAATGTCAAAGAAATGGAATCACACAGTATGTAGTTTTTGGTGACTAGTTTCTTTCACTTAAAGTAATGCTTTTGAGATTCATCCATGTTGCATGTATCAGTAGTTTATTTCTTTTTATAGCTAAATATTATAGTATTCTTTTGTATGGACATACCACAATTTTTACAAATCTTCTTATCAGTTGATGGATATTTGGGTTGTTTCCGGTTCTTGGCTATGATGAATAAAGCTTCTACAAACATTTATAAGTCTTTTGTGGACATATGTCTTTATTTCTCTTGGTTAAATACGTAGGTGTGGAATTGTTATGTTGTATGGTCAGTGTGTGTTTAACTTTATATGAAACTATAAAGGTGAAAATGTTATTTTTTGTGTTACTGGCTACTTAATTGAATGCTTATTGGTTCTAATTTTTTTTTTTAAGATTTATTTTGTTGTTTTTGACAGAGACAGAGATAGAGAGAGACAGACAGACAGAGAGAAAGGGGAGTTTTCTTTATGGTTTTGTTCCACACAGATGGATGGGGACTGCTCAGGGCAGGAACCAGGCTGGGGGCCTCCTGCATGGGAGGCATGGCCCCACAAGCGGGGTGCAGAACTGGGGTCCTCCTACATGGGAACCTCGTCCTGGCGAGAACTAAACTGGGGGCCTCCCACATGGGAAACACACCCCAGTTCAGCATGTGGGTCCAGACGGCCCAGGATCAGGATTCGATCCTTGGTCCCCAGGGCTGCAAAGCAAGTGCTTATTTAACCCACTGAGCCATCCCGATTTCCCTCTACATTCATTTAAACCCTTTCCCTGTTTAGAAAAAAAAAAAAGTGCAGCTGTCTTGCTACGTTCATTTAATTTTATATAAACATGCTCTTTTAGGCTGAAGCAAATCTGACTGGTTTTCAATGTGAAAATAAAATATAAAAATGTCTTGGAATTATTTGTAAACAGAACTTGTCTCTAATCCTAATGTAACAGAAATGTATATGATATGTATTTAATAATTTGAGAGGTAAGGTTAGTGCTATAGTCTGCAAGTTATCTTGCCGCAAGAACTGATGGCGAGTATTCTCTGGGCAAATGGGAAAAAGATTAAAAAGATATTCTTTTCAGGGTATAGAATTTTGTGTTGAATTTTTTTCTTTCAGTACTTTAAAGATGTCACACCATTGTCTTCTAGCTTGCATTGTGTTTGATGAGAAGTCTGCTGTAATTCTTTTTTTTTTTTTCTTCTTGGAACTTTTTTAAAGACTTATTTTATTGTTTGGGAGTTGAGAGAGACAGAGAGAAGGGTGGAGGGTCCATAGCAGTCTCCTTAGTTGTACGTCATTAGTGGGACATGGTTTCATTCCACACAGGTGGATGTGGGGCTGTGCAGTGCGGGAACTGAACTGGGAGTCTCCTGGCATAGGAGGTGAGAACTTTTACTGCCATGCCATCCCAGCAGTTACCGGTACCAGTTGCGCTGCAGTTCAGCATATGGGTTTGCACCGACCAGGACTGGGATTCAGTGCCTGGACCTAGCAGTTGCAAGCAAGCATTCAACCTGCTGAGCTATCCCATCATCCCATCTGTAATTTTTTTCTTTGTGCCTCTGAATGTAATGTGTCTTCCCAGTTCCCACCTCCACCTTGGCAGCTTTTAAGGCGTTTTCTTTATTTTTAGCTTTCAGCAATTTGGATATGATGTGATTTTGGTATGTATCTTTCTTGGAGTCCTCTATATTTCTTGGATCTGTAGTTTGCTGTCTTCATTATGTTTGAAAAATTCTTGGCCATTATTTCTTCAAGTAGTTCCTTCTATTCCATTCTGTTTTTCTGGGATTCTATGGACCTGTTCTCAAATTCACTGACTCTTAAAAGTCTGTCTACGGTGTTATCTCTGATACCATGTTTTTTATTTCTGTCATTTCCACTTGATTATTTCTCATTTTTCTATTTCTTTGCTCTAATTTTGAATATGTTCATGCATATTGTCAACCTATTAGATTAGATCCCATTTGTATAGTAGGCGTGTCTTTATCTTGAGTTGTGCTGTACGTCCCTTCTCTTTTTGTGTGGAAGGCTATGTAGGACTTTGTGTTATTTGGTTGCTTATGGCCTTAGATCTTTGTTGGGTTTTAAGAAAAGTTGTGATTTCATAGCCTATCTTGGTTTTAATTTTTTATTAAGGTGAGTGACAATATTTTCAGCTTTCTAAAAATAACTTGTTTTTTTTCCCCCAGAAATTTGGCTTAGCTTAGAGTTACATAAGATTTGTAAGGTAATGTAATTTCAACTTAAATTTTTTTATTTTTAAATAGAATTTTTTAAATAATTTATTTATTTTTGACAGAGTGAGAGAGAGAGAGAGATACAGAGACAGAGAGAGAACTGAATTGGGGGAGCTCCCAGTTCAGCATATGGTTCCGCATGGGCCAGGGCCAGGATTCGATCCCTGGTTTCCAGCGCTGCAAAGTGAGCGCTTAACCCACTGAGCCATCCTGGCTTCCCCACAACTTAAATTTTTATTTTTTTAAAGTTTTATTTATTTATTTATTTATTTATTTTTTGACAGATAGAGAGAGAGAGAGGGAGAGAGAGAGAGAGAGAGACAGACACAGAGACAGAGACAGAGAGAGAACTGAACTGGGGGAACTCCCCAGCCCAGCATATGGTTCCGCACGGGCCGGGGCCGGGACTTGACCCCCGGTCCCCGGCGCTGCAAAGTGAGTGCTCAACCCACCGAGCCATCCCAACTTCCCCTAAATTTTTTAAAGATGTATTTTATTGTTTGAGAGAAGGTGAGAGAGAGTGAGGAGGGGGAGGGCCCAGGGAAGTCTGCATAGTTTTACATCATTAGTTGTGTCATAGGTTTCATTCCACGTAGGTGGAGGTGGGGTCCAGTGGGCTGGGAACTGAACCAGGGGTCTCCCACATGGGAGGCAAGCATCTTGGCCACTGAGCCATCCCAGCGGTTACCAGTTGCACCGCAATTTAGCATATGGGTTTGCACTAGCCAGGGCCTGGAATCGAACCCCAGACCTCGCAATTGCAAGGCAAGTACTCAACCTCTGAGCTATCCCAGCATCCCTTATAATTCTAAACTTTTATTCATGTCTTATTTTTTACTGGTAGAGAAAAGTCACATGTAAGAAATATGTGTATTTATTTATAAATACAGTAGATGCTTAGTTTAACCAGCACCCATGGGGGTTGATAGATGCCAGATAAATGTAAGTAGACTCTCCATTAACCAGAACTCAAGCAATGACACTCTTAAGCAACCAGCAAATATCTCAAAGTGTTTTTGCTAGTTGCTTGAGAGTGCCAGTTGCTTGAGCTCTGGTAACCGAAAGCCTACTGTGTATGTGCTCAGTTTTTCAGATACTTCTTGTTAACGAACTTTTTATTTCAGGTCATAATTTGTGAAAACATCTATACATGAAAATTATAATTGATAAATCTTATATTTCCAAACTGCAAATAGTGAACAATATAGAAAATGTGTGTGTGTGTGTGTATACATATATACACACACATATCTGTATTTTAAGATTTATTTTACTGTTTGAGAGGTGAGAGAGAAAGACAGAGAGAAAGGGAGAGGGCCCAGAGAAGTCTCCATAGTTATTCATTATTAGTTTTTTTTTTACACAGTTTCATTTCACATAGGTGGATGTGGGGCCACACAGGGTGGAACCAAACTGGGGGCTTCTTCCATGGCAGGTGATAACCTTCTCTGCCATCCTGGTGATTACCAGTTGTGTGCTTCAGTTCAGCACGTGGGTTCTGCACTGGCTGGGGCAGGAATTCAATCCCAGAACCTTGTGGTTGCATGGCAAGCACTCAACCTGTTCAGCTATCCTGGCATCCCTGAAAAATGTATATTTTTACTAGCAGTTTAAAAAGTGAAAATGAGAATGCTTTCAACTACCCTTATCTCATTCTTAAATAGAAAAAATCATAAAACTTGATGTATAGCACATTGTTGCTAGTTCATTTTTTCTAAATAATGAAAGGAAGAACTATAATACTCTTCAAATCCTGGGAGAATAGTCTTATATGATGATCCTGAAGAAAACAAGGGGAAGCCAGGATGGCTCAGTGGGTTAAGTGCTCACTTTGCAGCCCCAGGGACCGAGGATTGAATCCTGGCTCCGGCCGGTGTGGACCCATATGCTGAACTGGGGAGTGCCCCCAGTTCAGTTCTCACCCGGGTAAGACCCCAGCCCAGTTCCTGCCCTGTGCAGCCCCACACCCACCTGTGGAATGAAACTATGTGGAAAAACCAATGATGTACAACTATGGAGACTGTTCTGGGCCCTCCCCCTTCTCTCTGTGTCTTTATCTCTCTCTGTCTCTGTCAAAAACAATAAAAATAAATCTTTTAAAAAACAAAAGAACAATTTACTCAAAGATAGTGTAATTGATAATAGCAGGAGTTGAATAGCACTCAGTCACAGCAATGGTGATTGCTGTGGTAACTACAGTAAGTCTGCCTGATAGAACGTTATGTTTATTCATTGTTCCACAAACCTTTGTTGAATTCCTACTGTGTGCCAGGCTTCATGCTAAGTGCCCTAGATGCTTTACCTCATTAGATCTTTGCAATTTCCCCAGGAGGTGGACATCACTCCTATCTTCATTTTAAAATCAAGGAAATGAATACGTGGAGAGATTAATTACCTTACCAGGGTCACACTGCTGGAAACATGGAGCATTAAATACAAAACCTTCCTGATAAAAGAGCAGATTAAAATGGAAATGATAAAAAAAATTTTTATTTGCAAAATGAGAGGTTGGTTATAGTTGTTGGCAGTGAGGGAGTAGGGAAACCAGGAAATACTACTGATGTTTGGGGATACAAATGGAGAAAACCTTTTTGGAGGTCTTTTGGTAGTATCTGTCAAGCATTTTACATGTCACACCATTTCACCAAACCATTCTTAACTTAGGAATTTACTCTATGGAAATATTTACATACATGTGCAAAGATGTATTTAGTAACATCTTGGTTACCATCTTACTTTTAATAAAAGACTAGAAATTGCTTGAAGATCTGTCAAGTGTAAATTACAGTTGGCCTATCCATATAGTGGAATGCTTGTCAATATTTGTAATAAGGAGATAGATCTGTGTGTACCAACATGAGCAAAACAGCTGTCACTGTTAATGAAAAAAAGTTACTGAACCATATGTGAAACATGATTTTATTTTCCAGTTTTATTTGAGAATATGTATATATATGATATTATATGCACTAAAACATAGACACAAATCTATAAATAGTGGTTGTTTTTAGGGTGGGATCAGAGGAAATTCTAATTTTACATTGATTACTTTTTGTTTCAGTTTTTTTCTACAATACACATGTATTTTATTAGCAACAAAACAAAACAAACAAAAAGAAAAAACTATTACAAAATTTAAGAAGCCATTATATGAGTTATCCTAATTGACAGAAGTGCATGTTGAAGGTACTTAAGTGAGTAAATGCAAATAAATTCTGACTGAGGAATGCCAGGATAGCTGAACAGGATTGAGCGTTACCTTGCAACTATGAGGTCTGAGGATTGAATGCTGGCTTCAGCCCATGCAAACCCATATGCTGAACTGTGGCACAACTGGTGACTGCTGGGATGGCTTGGCAGTGAAGGTTCACCCGGTTTGGTTCCCGCCCTGCATGGCCCACATCCACGTGTGGAATGAAACTATGTCACAACTAAGATTTACAACTATGGAGACTGCTCAGGGCCATTCCCTTTTCTCTCTCGGTCTCTCTCTCACCTTCTCTCAAACAATAAAATAAATGAATATTAAAAAAAATACAAAACCCTGGCTGTACACTGGGTGTAGATTGGATGTGGACTTGTCTTGGTGTGAGAATATCACATTCTATACATTCTTTATTATTTAAGCATTTTAAATTATAAATCATAATATTAAAATGCTTTGTTTTCCCCACAAATAGAAAAACTCTTATTTTTTTATTTTTAAATCCCAAAAGTAAAAGGGGAAAATGCCTTTCTGCTATATTACCCCCCTACCCTATTAACTAAAGAAGTAATAAATTTTTCACCAAAAGTGCAACTGTAGAGTTAGTTCAGTCATGGAAAAAAGGTTCAGAGATTTGATTCTGCTGACCTAGTGAAGAAGTACAAATTCACAGAGTAAATGTTTGCATACATTAAATCACAGTGGGAGATGACATTATACCTGCTTGTGATAGAGATCATATCCTCTTGGTCAGCTTGGACCCTGACTTAACCTGCTCCTAAGGGTCACTTGGAGACTGTGCTGGTTTTGGGACTCCTGGGGGTTCAGTTCTGTTTAGGACAGACCATAAAATGCAGCGATCTGAGAGATGTACAGGGTTACCCCAGAGCAGGCATTTAGCCTTGAAATTGATTCAGCCACCGTTGTAGGATGATGACTCAGTTGATCAGAGCTGTCTTAATTTGACAACTATCTTAATTTGAACCAGAAGTCTTGGGTTTGACCCAGAACCATCTTGGTTTACAGTGGAACTGTGGTGTGTATAATGCTGTCAGATTATGTTCATTGCTAGAAGCCTGGGGAGAGGAAGTGACTAGCTTGGCCAAACCAAAAATAGCCATAGAACAAGAAGGAGGATTTAAAAAGTAATATTTTACTATAGTTGTAAAGTAATGTTGATTATAATTATTATTTCAGTCTGTTTCATAAATCCATTTCTTTAAAAAACTTGCACTTTGAGCAGGATATGTTTCTAATTTGGGATCCATTTTTTTGTCTCATCCCTTTTCCCCCATCATTATTTTAATGTGGTTTTTTTTTTTAAAGTGAGAGGAGAATAGGGACATTCTTTTTTATTTATTTATTTATTATTGTTTTTGACAGAGAGAGAGAGAGAGAGAGATACAGAGACAGAGAGAGAACTGAATTGGGGGAGCTACAGTTCAGTATATGGGTCTGCACGGGCCGGGGCCGGGATTCGATCCTTGGTCCCCGGCGCTGCAAAGTGAGCGCTTAACCCACTGAGCCATCCCGGCTTCCCCTATTTTAATGTTTTTTGGTTTTTTTTTTAAACAATATGTTTATACTATACTACTTTATTATTATTTCTTTTTTGTTTGATTTTATTGCTTTTTTATATTTTTATTTATTTATTTTTATTTTTGACAGAGAGAGGGAGAGATACAGATACAGAGACAGAGAGAGAACTGAACTGGGGGAGCTCCCAGTTCAGCATATGGTTCCGCACGGGCCGGGGCCGGGACTCAATCCTCGGTCCCCGGAGCTGCAAAGTATGCGCTTAACCCACTGAGCCATCCCGGCTTCCCCTTAATGGTTTTTAAAGATTTATTTTTACTGTTTTTGACAGAGAGAGAGAGAGAGAGAGAGAGAGAGATACAGAGACAGAGAGAAGGGGGCGAGCCCAGAACAGTCTTCATAGTTGCACATCGTTGGTTTTTCCACATAGTTTCATTCCACAGGTGGGTGCGGGGTTGCACAGAGCAGGAACTGGGCCAGGGTCTCACCCTGGTGAGAACTGAACTGGGGGCACTCCCCAGTTCAGCGTATGGGTCCGCATAGGCTGGGGCCAGGATTCGATCCTCGGTCCCCGGAGCTGCAAAGTGAGTGCTTAACCCATTGAGCCATCCCGTCTTCCCTAATGTTTTTTAAAAGTTGTCATTTTAGATCTTAAAACTCTTCTTTAAGAGCTGGGCATCAGCATCATTTTTCTCTAGTTCTATCTCAGATAATGATTTGCAGTTTAATTGGTTAACAGATGAAGAAATTGAATGGTAAAGTAACATTTGCTTTGATGTAATAAAAGAATCTTCCTTCATCTAAAGAAAATGGATTGATATTCATATTTTTCATGGGTCTTATAGAAATGATATTGGACATATGATCTGTTCCATTAAACAGTGAAATTATTGCTTTAGACTATGGAGAGAAGAGAGAAAATTAAATATAGTCAAGGAATGGATGGAGTAGTAGATCAAAATGAGAAAACCAAGACAAGTGATATATGGGATATTATATATTATAACTATTTAATATTTTTTAAAACTTCAGGATTGCATGTTTTTATACATTTTGAGGGATTCCATGCTGACATGTAGATTGAATTTCCCAATTGCCCATCATAGACTATTCCAGCAAATTCTTACCCATTCCTAGAATAGGGTCCCTTATCTGTTGCTAGGAAGTTCCTCTGTGCCTTAAAAGGCAGCAGCAGGAAGTGGGAAAAAATAATCCCACTTGAAGTCATGAGCCTGGATGGGAGGCTAGATACTACTGTGTGACATTGGACTTCTACCATTATTTCAGATTTAACACCTGCACTACCTTTGTCTTGGTGGTGGTATAAGGATCTTAAGAGGTGATGAATACTTTATAAATGTAAAGATTATGCCATTATGGAAGAAATGAATAAAACTGGAAAGCACCGAATATTTGGAAGGAAACTGAACTGGGGTTTACTTTCCTTTTTGGCCAGGGCTTTAATAGTGTGCGCTTGGGAATAGAAAGCAAAAGGAATGTGCAGGTGTTACATACAGGATGGATGTGGTGGGGCAGCGAGGATGGCAACTTTAAAGACCTGGATGCTTTGATTTCAGAGCACTACTGATTTGTACTTAGCCCACATCCAAGTAAATTGCCATGCAATTGACAAAACAATAGAGGGGTGTTTTGTAACAGCTCTCAGGTAGCTTCCAGAGTGGCAGTGGATCATTAGAGATTGACCTGTGTGGTTGTAGTTGCCAAAAATTTAAGCCTGGTGATGAATTGATTAGACTATAGGAAAGGCTATAGCTAATGCTTATGATCTTTCACTTAGTCTTCCTTTGTCACCCATCCACTAGCTGTGTGTACTAAAGAGTGGATTCTGAGCAAGGATCAACCTATAGGTGAGTCGTGTAAGTAGAGGATGAAGAGTGAGGAGTATTAGGCCACCCTTGAAATAGTTGTTAATTTTTTTCTTTCCATAAATACTATTTTTTAAACAAAAACATTTTATTGTGGATAATTTCAAACATATGAAAGCAAAGAGAATAGTAGACTGAACTGTCAGGTACAAATAACCTAGTTTCAAACAATTATCTACATATGGCCATTTTTGTTAACTTATATTAATATTAAAAGCTTCCTGGATTGTATTGATTCTTTGTCTCTGGGAAGAAATACCATCTTAATACTACTGAGTCCTCCAATCCAAGAATATAATATGTATCTCCTTCCAGTTATTTATTTTTTAATATCTCAACAGTGTTATATATATTTTTAGTGTACAACCATTTTGCACTTTTGTTAAATTTATTTCTAAACATTTATTATTTTTTATGTTGTTGTAAATGAAATTGATTCTTTCATTTTTGGATTGTTCATTGTGGTATAAAGAAATACAATTGGGGGAAGCCGGGATGGCTCAGTGGGTTAAGCACTCACTTTGCAGCCCTGGGGACCGAGGATCGAATCCCAGCCCCGGCTGGTGTGGACCCATATGCTGAACTGGGGAGTGCCCCCAGTTCGGTTCTCACCGGGGCGAGACCCTGGCCCAGTTCCTGCCCTGTGCAGCCCCGCCCACTTGTGGAATGAACTATGTGGAAAAGCCAATGATGTGCAACTATGGAGACTGTTCTGGGCCCTCCGCCTTCTCTCTATCTCTGTCTCTCTCTCTGTCAATAACAATAAAAATAAGTCTTTAAAAAAAAAAAGAAATACAATTGATTTTTAGATATTGATCTTGTGTCTCATGAACTTTCTAAACTCATTTATTCTAGTAGGTTTTTTGTTGTTGTTGTTGTTGGCTCA
>PVKE010014957.1:0-34185 GCA_004027555.1 Craseonycteris thonglongyai
AAAAAAAAAAAAAATTTCATTTTCAGATCAGTTTTAGGTTATATAACAGAAAAATGGCTGAGGTCCTCCTGAGACTCTCCGTGTGGCCAGCAGCTAACATCCCCCAATATTAACACCTCACAATACAGACAGTACAGTCAGACCTTGGTGCTCGACGGCTTTGAAACTCATCAAAGGTAGGACTCAAGGCACTTTGACGTGAACATTTTGTCCTCGCCACCAGTTTGGTACCTGATGCACACACTATAACTTGTCAGTATTGGTGGCCTCTTGACTTGCTACCCTTTTTCTTATGGGAGAAAGGGGTTTGGGGCTTGTCATTGGTTTGGTACTTGTTGCACCTCCGGGAACCAATTAATGACGAGTACCACCAAGGTGCCCCCATCATTGCTCTAACGAAGGAACAGAGGGTGATGCCTTTAATTTTTAAGCGAAGTCCATCCTTTATTCAAGTGTCCTTTGCTTTTACCTCAATGCTCGTTCTGTTTCCAGACTCCAGCCAGAGAAATGCATTACATCGAGTTACCACGTCTCCTCTGGGTCCTGTTGGCTGTGACAAATGACCAGGCTTCTTGGGCTGGTGACGACTTTGACAGATTTGAGGATTAATGCTCAGCTGTTTTGTAGAATGTTCCCCCACCGGGATGTGTCTGATATTTTTCTCATGGCCAGCCTGGAGGTGCGTGTTTGGGGAGGAATACCACAGGCGTATACAGCGCCTTTTCATCACAATATACTAAAGGGCACAGCCATCAACATGACGTATCACTGTGGAGGATCTACTTAATCACCTGGCTGGAGTCGGGCTTGTCAGATTTCTCCACAAATACACTTTTTTCACCCCCTTTGTACATTAGACTCTTCGGAAGGAAGTCACTATACTGAGCAAGTGCGAAGTTATGCATTAACTACCTGAGGGTGACACATTGACACAGATCACTTGGAATGTTTCCACAGAGGCGATTTGCCTCTTGGCCCAATTAATTAGCTTATTAAATCCTTTATTTCTATCAGTATCAACATATGGATATTTATGTTACAGTTTGAGTTTAAGCCAGTATATTTTCTTTCATTTGTGAAATTGTCCCCACTTTGACCATGGGAATCCTTTGAAGTTGGTTTCTCTGTTTCTTTGACATACCCATCAGTAATGTTCTGGGGGTTTGGAGAGATGTTTTTCGTATTTTCTTGTTTTCTGGCATTACCAGTGGAGGAAGGCTTCTCATCTCTATTTTCTGCCCCCGTTTTAATATCAGACCAGGTTCTACAAAATGTTTATAATTTATAATTTTGACATGCTTTATCATTTCTTCTCTTTCTTTTCCCTTTCTACATGATTTTACTAATCTGTCCAACAAAATGCATCATTTATTTCTCAATATATTTTTATACTATCCCTCAAAATAAATATTCACATTTTCACTTGAACTGAAAAATAACATTACCTGGTCTACAAACCTCAGTCCCAATTTTAAATTGTTTCCTTAACATCTTTTTTTTTAAAGATTTATTTCATTGTCTGTGACAGACAGACAGACACAGAGACAGAGAGAAGGGGGAGGGCCCAGAGCAGTCTCCATAGTTGTACGTCATCGGTTTTCAACACGGTTTCATTCCACACAGGTGGGTGGGGGCCTCCCACATGGGAAGCTCACCCCATTTCAGTATATGGGTCCACACCAGCTGCGGCCGGGATTTGATCCTTGGTCTCTGGGTCCTCAAGGTGAGCGTTCAACCTGCTGAGCCACCCCAGCTTCCCTCTTTAACATCTTTAAAGCAAAGCAAAATCATACTTCCTGAGTCAGGATCTAATGGAGGCTTACTTGTTGTCCCTGTTTTTGTTAGTAAACTTATGTCAGGAGCAGTTTCAGGGTCTTGTTTTGTCTTTACTGACCTTGTCGTTTCTGAAGTGTCTGAACTCTTTTTCTGTGACATGTCCGCTAGTTTGGGTTAACATTTTTTTGGCAAGACTCGCACAGAAGTGGTTCATTAAACCCAAATGATTTGTTTCTTTACAGGTGATATTACTTTCAATCACTTGGTTAAGGTCATGTCTGTTACATTTCACAACTGTAAATGTACTATTTTCCTCTTTGTCGTTAAAAAGTAGCATGTAGGGGGGTAATTGAAGACTAGTCATTAGGTGATTTATAACTAAATGCCCATTTACCAGTTTTGGTATCTGTTGGTGATTTTTTACTTGAAACTTTGGTGATTACCAAATGGTGAGCTTCTAATTCCATGATTTCTTCAATATTTTGAATTTTATTTGACAAAGAATGTTCATTCCTTTCTCTGTCCCTATTTATGTATTTGATTATATCAGTATGGACTCATGGATTAATAAAAATTCAATGGTTTAAAATCCATTACTTAAAACATTGCTTTTAATGATCAATTTGTCCCTGGTTTGACAAATACCTTCTATATATCAATATTGTAATATTTGCAGTTGGATAATAATATCTGAAATAATGATTTCCAAGATGTGGGAGATATTAAATTATCATTAAAATGTAAGTTCTTTTTCCTCTTAATAAACTATAAAATATCTGAATTATATTAAACAGACACTAAAGCAAGAATAGAAAGGCAAACAAAATCTTGACTAAAAGTAATTGCTAGATAATCCTTAAATCATTTTTGTCAACGTAGATATACTAGCTAGGAGAATAATTTTCTTTACTTTTGTTTTCCTAAGAAAACAGTCTTAAAAGGTTTGACTGAGATAATGAAATTAGATTTCCAACCTGAGGCTATACTTTACAATGGAAGCTTCAAAGGAGGGGTGCATGAATTTTTTCAGCCTATGTCTGTCAAGTTCAGATTTCTCTAGACCTCACCTGGAAGGAACTGAACTGTTGTAGCTGCTGACCTTGGTGGAAATCTGTAATTTCTGAAGGTTACGGTAATTGTTGCTCCTGCTGAGTTCAATGACTTCAGAACAATAGATGATGATATATCTAAATAATTCATACAGGATAGGAAATCGGAGTAGATGTTCTTTCCCTTGTTGCTTTTGTTCATTTTAATTGGTGTACAGTTAAAGGATTGTGAGAAAAAATGGAAAAGTTTATATTTTATTGTAAAAAAATTTTTTGGCAATTTTTATAACTTTTATGCCTTCAATGTTATGGCCAGAGAACTGGTTGAGTACAAAAAAAAAAAAAAAAAAGAAAAGAAAAGAAAAGGAAAGGAAAGGAAAGAAAAAGAAAAACTTTTGGAGATATCAGCTTTGCTTTATTATACTTTCAATAATGTATCTTTTTAACAGGGAGTTTCTCCAGGTACTATTTAACTGTTCTTAATAAAAGGATCTTTAAAGATACCTATTTGTATGCAATCTTAGCATTTTCAAACAACAGCAACAAAAAATAAAAATTATGATTTTCTAGTGAGTTGAAAGAAATATGTCTTCTGTCAAGAAATGGGACTTAATCTAATTTTCCACTGGAATGTTAAAGGATGTGACTAATGGCAGGTATAGATAAACTATCTGGAGCAATCATCCATTAAGCATCTTTTATTTCTACAGGGAACATAGTCTTTGAAAATATTACCTTCCTCAGTATATTTGCATATTTTTATCAAAGTCAGTTTTATTGCATTAAAATATGTTGTCAAACTTTATTAAAATCTGTTTATTTTTGGAAAATCACTTTAGTGTGTTTTAAATAGACGAGTTTAAATCAATGGTGACAGGATGTTTAATCAATACATCTCACATTTTAACACTGTGACCAGAAAAGGTGAACAGTAAAACTTCTGAAGAGTGTTCTATTGTGTATTGTTGGCCTTAAAGCTAATCTCCTAATAACATCTACAGCTGCCATTCTCAAATCACGAAAGCTTTAGGTTGATGAAATCTCAGATCCTTTGAATAGAACCTCTCCCTTCACAGAAAATAGTAGTTGATTGTTTCTGTGTAATCACAATTGTCGTTCCTTTTATATATATATAAAAACTGTAATAGCATGCCAAATTAAGAGAGAGAGAGCACAGGTAAATGAGTATGTGTTTGGGATTAAATTTCATTCTGGTAACATCAGAAAAAATTCTGGATTTTGTTTGTTTGTTTGTTTTGTTTTTACAAAGATATAAACTTCAAATATGCCATATCTAAAAATGATCATATCCTAACTATGACTGTGAAAAATATAGACTCAAATATTAATTTTTGTGTGTGTCTTCTACAAATCTCATTTCTTTACAGTAATATTTTTATGAGATTACGACGGCACTGTCTTCTCTCTCTCTCTCTCTTGCTCCCTCATTCTTTCTCTCTCTCTTCCTCTCTTTCCATCATGATTCTTGATCAGAATAGGTGATTTTTACATGAGGAATAACAATTTATAATTCTCAAGTAAGTTCTTCTTCTGTCTCAATAATTAAGATAGAAGAAGACATGTAACATTGTGAATTCTATGTTGATTTTCTTTCTTAAAATTACCTCCCCCATACAGATATTGATGGGTACCCAGGGCTTTATAAATATTGTGGTGTCATAAAACCATGGTCTATAAAAATAAAGACAACTTCTTTGTGAGGTCAAAATCTATGGGCTTAATCTATAATTAACAAAAATTTTATATGCCGAATGAAGCTGAGATTATTATGCTTGATGATCTTAAGACTCAAAGAAATATTAATAATACAGTGACGTTTTTCATAATTGAATCTCTTTCAAGCTTCTAGTATAATTTAATAGCAATGTGACTAAATAATTGGAAAAACGAGGACCATGGCGGTGAATTGGAATTTCAGATAGAATGACTTTCAAGTGTATGTTTTGCAAGGTAGCAGGTAAAATATTAAGTGTGTGTGGAACTAGCAATTACATCAATGGGATCTAATTCAAGCTATATTGACAAAACACTAAAAAATACAGAATATCGTTCAAATGGGATTACATGTAAAGACATCCAAGCAAAAGGAAAGCGTTTGAGCAGTTTAAATATATTTGAAATGAGTCATAATGTTTTCTAAATAGTATGCATGAGTAGCAGGAGAAATAATACCTGTGATTCTATTTGATTCGGTGTACCTTCTGTACTAATGCCTGCGCACTACAGATAAGAACAGGAAGAAAAAAGAGACCATGTCTGCAGGTTTATACAGTTTTCGTGTTTTATTTTATTAGCGTGGCTATTTCTTTTTCCAGTCACTTTCCACTTTTTAATGTTTCTGGCAACCAGAATTTTAAATATCATCTTTTACTGTGACAGGAATCCATTTCTTGGGTTAGAAAAATGGGATTCATGGGGTGGAAAAATGGGATTCATGGGGTGGGGCGTGAACAATCCCAAAAGGTGAACAGGGGAGCACAAAGTTGCGTAGCCCTCTTTTCTTCTGATATCCTGTCAGGTAAACTGCAACTGCTGCAACTCTTCTAAAAATAAATGGTGGTTTATTTGGTCCGACAGTCTGAAACATTCCTTCTGACATTTAAAATTTTATTTTCTCAGGAAAATTATTTATTTGGATATGACACTCCAAATCATCATTGATAGATTCAGGAAAAAAGTCAACATCTGTTTCCTGATTTTAACGTTGGGTCCGCAGGGATGTATTGCGTGCTGGTGTGTGTGGGCTTTGTGCTAGACGCCGTTCCTAGGGTGTATTTGGTAAACTCGGTGACAGTTGGGTGTCTGGATATGATAGAGAGGATTTTGAAGCTCCCATTGAAACCTGTCTTGTGAATCACCCAATCCAGTCTCTGTAATTAAGACTGAGCAGTGGGCATCTGTCACGAGAAAAATGAACAGAAATGAATTCAGAAAGCCTTAGAAGGGATGTGCCAGGCTGCTCTGGGCAGTACGACCCTGAGCCTCCTTATTATATGAGTAATTATTATTACTCTGAGACCCTGAGACGTTATTATATGAGTAAGATTTCATTGTCCAAAGGAAATGTCTCTCTGGTCAACGCTGAGCAAGGCAAGTGGGCTTTTCAGAGGGTAGAGTGCGTATCAATGAGATGCACTCATGGTTGCTGAGGGCACCGGCTGATAAGGAGCTGCTTCCAGAAAACTAAAGGGCATGCTCTTGTCTAGAAAAGTCGAGGGTGAGCACGCTCAAGGCTTTTGCAGCCCCGTCTCTTTCTTTTACAATCTTACCGGCTCCCTCTTTCTAAAGAGCAGCCTCATGAGGCGAACGTGCCCAGCGATCCTGGTTGGTGAACAGAAGGCAAGGTGGTGGGGGACCCGGCTCACTTCCCCCTGTGACCCACCTGCGACCCAGCCACAGAGGGGGCACCTATCAGAGGAAGTCAGCGCCGATCCAACTGGCAGGGCTGATGTGCCATAGTGCCTATGAGCTCCTGAACATCTCGGACCTGCAGAAGGTTCTGGAAGCTATGGGCCATGGACGACTGCCATGCATCTGTTTGGCTGGGCTGTTCTGAGGGATGGCAGCATGTTGTTTTCTGAGAGACTATTTCAGCAGAGCTCTGGAGACATTAACATCACACTTTTGTGTACTCACAACCACCAGCACAGGCCAACGAGGCGAACTTGGCACGCAGTTCCTGTCCTACAAAACCTTCCACGAAACATGAGCGGAGTCCCGCCCTCAGCTCCTGGTTTAGGATTCTCAACTTCGCTTTGCTTTTCTTCCCATTTTTTCTTTCTCCTTAACTTGTGCTTTTTAAATATATACGCACACACACATTTATGTTATCTTTTTAAAAATAATAATGCTATTCATCTTTTCTTCTGGAATCCTGGAGACATTATTGATCTATAACGTGTAAGCTGAAGGTGTGCAATGCAATAGTTTGAAACATGCATACGAGGGCTATCCGGACAGTGTCCAGCCACGTGCCTGCTCTCTTTATAGTGACAATGGCTGGATTTTTTTTCTGGACAGCCTTCGTATGTGGCGAAAAAACGACCACAGTCAGGTTAGTTGACACCTCCGTCCCCTTACGTAATTCCCATGTTTGGTGTCTTTGATGATAGCATTTACGATGTATTCTCTTAAGCACCTGCAGTATAGACATAAGTTATTCTCAATACTGTTACCAAGCTGGACATTCGATCTGCAGAATGTACTGATCTTATACCTGGAAGCTTGGTGTTTAGAGCACCACCCCTATTTCTCCCACTCCCCGCCAGCCCCTCATGACCTCCGTTCTACTGTCAGGCTCTTTTTTGTAGTCTATGTATAAGTGAAAATGTACAGTATGTGTCTCATCTGCCTGGCTTCACACAGCATGAGGCCCATCCCTGTCACTGCAGTGGACAGGATTGCCTTCTTCTTAACAATATTTCACTGTGTCTGCGATAGCGTCACGTGTCAGGTGGGCCTGCTGGGAGCCGGGTGACAAACCTTCACTTTATTATCTGGATTCCATTGTTCTTTTGTCTTTTCAACCTCTGATGGCTCTTACTGCGCATCCACGCTGCTGCCTCCCCCACCCCTCGCTCACGCTCTTGCCGCCTTACTTCCACTCTCCTCTCTTGCTAGCAGAGCCTCCTAGAAGAGACAAGGAAGCAAACCAGAAGCAGCCCTGCGAAAGGTCTGGTGATTGGTGGGGACCCCCTGTGGGGACACAGCATCCGGTGTCCGCCTTTACATGCTCACAGCGCCACTGATGATGCGCTAGCCCAGCGGTTGCCAGCAAATGACCTCAAGAGGTCGTTCTTTGTCGATCTGTCTTTCTTTTCCCCCCGCTTTTTGTGCCTTTTCTTGTCCTGACACTTCAGAGTGGCTCCTGCTGAGACGTGAAGGTAGGCACAGCGGTGGACCGTGTTTTCGACAAGCCCCGAGCTCAGCGACCCGTGCACTGTATACGGAACCACCACCTTCTTGTCCCTGTCTTGATGAGGTCGTCATTCATTAGAGAGTCCGCTGTGTCTTGGGGCTCTGACAGGCTGGTACTCACTTCCCTGGGAGGAAGTGTGCAAAAAGGTATAATTTTAAAACATCACCATCATGTCTGACTGCACACTAGGCAGTTTTGTTCATTGTAAGTGAACTTCTTGCATGAAAATACATCAATCAGAGACTAAAGTATTCCCAACAATAGCCAGCTACATCTCAGAGACACATCGGCTGACCTCCGAATATCATTGGGGCTTAAAGTGAAACCAGGTGCTTCAAACATAAAACTGAAAATAGAGTTGTTTATCATCTATCTATCCATCCATCCATCATCTATCTATCTATCTATCTATCTATCTATCTATCTATCTATCTATCTATCTATTTATCTATCTATCTATATCTATCATCATCTCTCTCTATATTATCTGTCCATCCGTCATCTATCTACCTATCTTTTTATCTATCTATCTATCTATCTATCATCTATCATCTATGTATCTATCTGTGTTTATCATCTATCTAATCATCTATCATTTATGTATTTATCTCTATTATCTATTTACCATCTATCATCTTTCTATCTTCTATCTAAATCCTCTCTCCCTCCTTCCCTCCCTCTCTCCCTCTCTTAGGGCTTAGAGGGGCCAGCTCATTTCCCCCTCCTTCTATCCCCACCAGAATTAGGGCTTTAATCTCTTCTGAGGATCCTAAGGATAATCTAGGGCAAATTTTGAAAACCTCTTTACCTACTGTCAAATTTTAGGCAGCAGAAGGAGACTATATTAGATATGTGTCTAGCCCAGAATGACACATTTTGAATATCTGTTTTAGCTCTCAACACCTGTATGAGGCTAGCTTATATTGCATGCATAATACCTATATGCCTATATTTTGATTCAGGGTTATGTCTTTTTATCTTCCATATTTCTCTTTACATTAACCAAATAAACCTTTGGCACAGGTGCACTGGGTTGAACAGGAGAAAAATTGGTAAATATTATCCTTGTATGTTATCAAATTCTTCATAGCAAATAGCATTACTACATTAGTATTCCAGTTATAAAGTCCTAATACTTATGTGGAAAGAATCTGAGCCCAAAGCCGTAATCACTGTACATCGGAAGCTTTTCTTGACCGTTTTCACTTTCTTCTTCGCCTACAAAGCATAATATCTGTCTAGGATACAGTTTCCTCCAGGTGACATGTCAGACAAGGGCATCACAGTGAAGGGTGTAGGGTGGCCAAGAGCAAGAAGACGACTACATTCTGAACTAGTGACCATGTCCGGACCTGTCCCATAGCTGACAATCAGCAAGAATAGCAGAGTGTGGGGATTTGACCCTACAGGGACCACGTGTCTTAGGAACAGAACAGGGTGATCAACTTTACCTTCTTACTAATCTACCGGGGGTGACCAAACAATGTGGTGACGGTGATGGCTGCTCCAAGTGCCATCCAACACGAAGACAGGGGTCTTCCCTATGGGAAGTGGTGCGTTGAACCTTAGTAATACGTGTGACAAGTTTCAACTTGTCCAGTGTAGTCAGTCAGTTGTGAGCTACAGTGAAGAGAAGGTGTGTTTGAAGTGTGACACAAGTCATGGATCATGAACACCACATGCACATAAATTCCTGTCAAATAAATACATCACAGTGTGTCCTCATCCACCTTGTTCACTGGATTGGGCACTGTGTGACTTCTGGCTCCTCCCCAAAGTCAACATGACCATGAAAGGTGAACATTTTGAGTTGATTCAGGACGTCGAGGCAACCACAACAGCACAACTAAAGACACTCATGAAAGAGGACTTCCAAAACCGCTTCAGATGGTGGCAAGAATGAGGGGATAAGTGTGTTTGAAGTGAGGGGGAGTATTTTGAGGGGGATTAATGGCAACGTGTCTTTCACTGCAATAAACTTTTTAAAAATTTAAACATTCATTGTATTTTTTCATCTCACCTTGTAGGTATTGCTGAGATGTTTCCTTGGCTGGAATCCATTGACAACTTCTATTTTTGGATCCTGTGTTAGGTTTCAAGATTCCAAAGGCATCTTAAAATCTTAACAAAAGGCTATTATCCACCATATTTTTTCTTCCAAATTTTCAAATTCTTGAATTCTCCAGTGTACACATATAGACTGAAAGACTGTACATTTATTTACATATATTACCAGCATAAATATTATTCATATTGATAATATATATGGGTATTATGCATATGATCACTCACACATTTTATGTGAGAAGATGAAATCATCTACATAAAATAGATGCATCTGGACACACACATATTTTACAGTGTAGCGTCATGTAATTAGGCTGACAATCCTAGAACTTCATACATTTTGGAAAAGCCCCAAGTTCATTAAAATTATAACCTTAATCCTCTATTAGGTTACTGAACAAGAAAATGGTACAATGACTAGAATCCAGAAACCAAGACTTTGAATATTTATATAAAAGTGTATCCTTAAAATCGTCTCTGTAAGGGGTGAAACAAGAACGTTTTCGTTCATCACAGCACCGTGGCAAATGCTCAGTATTTTCAGCATTCCTCTTGAAAACCGGTGTGGCTTCTGCAGACAGGATGAGGACCTATGCTGGGAAGAAGCACGTGAAATGTATATAGACTCAGAGCATTCACCAGTCCCTCTACTAAATATTTATGAAGCAGTGAACATTCCCAACATTTTGCACAGAGCATGAAAAAGATAACTGCGTGCCTCATTAGGCTTCTGATTAATAAGCTTTCTCCAGGAAACTTTATATTGGCCACTCTTACGTGAATGGGAGCAAAACAAAAGAATTCCAGACCTGGAATCCTCCAAATACCTGGAGGATTCGGCTCCAGGTATTTGGGCTTCAGAGTCACATACATAGGATGACAATTCATTTCATGCACGTGGAGCCTAGTCTCACTGGGATAACTTCAAGTACTGCTATTTTCTGTCCCATTTAAATGGGATGTCTGGTCAGCCTAGTAGAAGATAGATGATGGATAGATGATAGGTAGGTAGATAGATGATAGGTATAGAGAGATGATGGATGAATGGATGGATAGTAGATGATAAATTGAAAGAAAGATAGACAGACTGACAGATGATAAATAGATAGATAATAGATAGATAGATGATAGATAGATAGACAGACAGATATATAGACAGATATATAAGTAGGCAGATATAGATAGAAGATAGATAGATGATCAATAGATTGAGCAACCTAGGATGAACTTGGTCAATATTGAAAAATACGTCTTACATATTTATAAACATACGTGATTCGTGTCCGCATTACACTACCTCACTCAACTTCTGATCTCCACAACTAGGTGATCCTGGAAACTCGTGTGCCTGGTCCCAGGTTTAGCAAACCATCTCTGAGAATAAAGAATCAAGCAGCCATAGATAACCTGCAATCTGAGCTCGTTTGATCTTGCTTCTTTAATGTTAACAGTGCATTTTCTCCTACACCATTACGCCATAACAGGGCGAGGACCCATCAGCTTGACAACATTTTAAGCTGTTCTTCTCACCAGGCCCTTGGACTGTGGTAGTTCTTACACTTTTGTTCTTGACAGAATTTCCTCCTGGTTGGCTCTTCGGGCCACTACCCCGGTGGGGCTCACACTGGTCTTGAGGAAAGATAAGCTGAGACGTCTGAGAACCGCTGGCATCCTAAGAAGGCTCATAACAGTAACAGCGACACATGGAAAGATGGCAGCGATGGTGTGGAGTCGGGGTGCCCCGTCCTTCTGGGGGGGGGTCTGGGAAGTTATGCACGAAACGCCTTGTGATCACAGTGTCGGAAAGTGGGGCGTGTTCCATCACCCCTCTTCGCTTGTTTCTTCCTCGTCGGTCTCATACTTGCCTCGTCTTTGAAAGATTTCAACCTTAGGAAGAAGAAAAAAAACCAAAAATTAAATAAAAAAAGTAAGAGCCTGCAAATTTGCAAGAACTGAATTTCTAATACAATGACATTATAATAATTGAGTTTCAAACAATGGTAACAGTTAAAAATTACCAATAAACCTGACAGCACATAGAGCAGTCTTTAAGTACAAGTAAATCTGCTGCTGCCTGTCACCCTGCACCAAAAACTGCATTGCTGATGCTGGTTCTGAGCCTAATTCAGTATTTTATAAAACGATGTCTCCCAATCTGACAGCAAGCAAGACGAAGCTGCATGAGGTTTTACTTCCATGATTTAAAGGGAACATTTTTTTAAATGATAGATTAAAAAAAAAAAAATCTCTGAATTCAAATAAATGACGTAATCCAAGCAGTTTTAATTGCCTTTAGCTAAATAGAAAATGGGAACCCATAAAACATTATTATATGGTCAACGTTTATAACGATAAGCTCAAGAAACTCTGTCATTTGCATACGCTTTTAAGGAGGACTGTGAAAGTCTTTGAACACATTTATGATTCATATTCAAACAGAATTTTTTGGACAATAAAATGTCAGCTAGAAAAGGCAAGAGGAAGCTCGTAATAGTTACAACCACACAGGCACTTACATTTCTATGATGATTCAGTTGCCTGTGCTTGCAAAGATGGTTCTAGAAGGATAAGCAATATGGGTGTGAGAAATAGCCTTATGCAACTTTAGATTTGTTTCATATTGGGATGAGTTTACTGGAAGCACCATGTCTACAAGGTTCTCAGAATTATATAAAGTAAAGGAGGAAGTCAGTGCATTCGATGAAATGAAAATGAAATCCTCCAAAAGTCTAATTAATTTCCCAAAGTCACATGAAAAAATCAAGTCCAAATGTATTTCCTCACTCTTACCCATTAACAATTTTCCTGTGTACCTCTTGGAGGACTTCAAACACAATACTCTTCACTCCCTGGATATTAAAATGATTAAATTGAATTAAAATCAGGACTCACTCGAAAAATATTGTAGAGATGTTAGACTGCTAATCACAAACTATCCAAATAATGAGTGTATGGCGAATGTGCTCATTTGTGCTCACAAGATTAATACTAGCTTGCTGTCTCCTATCAAACATAATTGATTGCTTCAAGGTTTTTAAATCACCGCATGACCGTGTAAGACGTGACAAGAAACGTGATTTTTCACAGATCCATTCCATGGGCCACACAGAAAACTTGACACAAGGCAACCGGTCGTGTCGGATGCGTTTCTTCCTCACTTGCACTGCCTGTCATACATGTTCATATCAGTACTCACCCTCACTCCAGGCAGAAGCTGCTGTCACCATAATAATAGATCCTCAGAGGCTCACCCGGTACGTCAGAAATCAGACATAACCGCTTTTCCCGGAGACAATTCGCTGAATATGTTAGATACATCTTGTGTGCCCCCTGACCATTCCCCTGGCCACCCTGCCCCTCTTCACCCACTGCGGTGACAACCAGTTGCATGAAGGCATCACCGGTTTCATGCGGGTGCTGTGGGGCACCTGCACGGGACGCCTCTGATGCTGCCCCAGGGGACGCCCAAGGGGGTCAGCTGGGCACTGACCCGGCCATGTCCCCACACAGGCAGGGCCATAGTGGTGGCAAAGGTGAGCTAAGGTGACTAATATTACTCCCTATGGTTATACGAGGGACTGACCTAATCCTCCATGATTCAGACTTGAGTTCCAGCAGAAGTACAGTTTCTTACGTACGTTGGACGTCCCACCACACACCGTTGCATTTTTGTACATAGCCGTGGAAAGTCGACATGGCAAATATTCATGCCACTGCCACCAACATTCTATTCTGAACTCCAGGAGATGCCAGGGTGACTCAGCCACGAGGAATTATCTACATGGGGTGCCACTGTGACGAGGAGACGTTCATCGAGCTGAGTTTTCACTGGACTCATACTCAGCCACTGGCAACAGTCTGTTAGTATTTGTTGTTACCTGGTGCTATTAGAAAGGACCTGGTCAGTGTTATCTTATTGCCGATTTTAAAAGACACACGGCTGCAGCTCTGGGGTTTACAGTCTTCCCCTAAGACAGTACGGCTTGAACAACGCAGCATTGGAATCTGGCTCAGAGCCCCTGCTCTTGGCTTCAGCTCGCACACTGCTGGTGTCTGCCGTCCGGTGCACTCTACACAGCAGCGCTAGGAAGCCCCCGACAACCTGAACGCTGCACATCGTTCTGCTTCACGACATACGCATGCTCTGTGTGGACACATGGCCGTGTATGTACCATCGAACACCTGTGCTCTGAACACGAGAGACTCCACCTGAAAATATTTTCTTTAAGATTTATTTTTATTGTTTTTGACAGGGACAGAGAGAGAGACCCAGAGAAGGACCCAGAGCAGCCTCCATAGTTGACAGCGTTAGTTTTCCACATAGTTTCACTCCACGGGTGGGTGCGGGGCTGCGCAGGGCAGGAACTGGGCTGGGAGCCTCCCCACGTGGGAAACGCACCCTGGTTCAGCATATGGGTCTGCACGCCTGGGGCCTGGAATTCAATCCTCAGACCCTGAGGTGGCAAAGCCAGCGCTCACCAGGCTGAGCTATCCCCGCTTCTCTTCATCTGTATGTGGAATTGGCCTATGTAGCATGAGAGCCAACCACGAGTTGTGCTTAATCAGTAGGGCGTGTGTTCTGAGTCGGCTACGACGCACAACCAGGAGCAAACGGCCAGGGGCACGGCTCACCCCCCTGACCCTCACGCCCCACTCACTCTGCACGTGAATGGCCGACTCTTCCACACGCCAACGGAATGAAAGGCCAGCGCACTGCTGCCCACACTGCTGTTCAGATGAAACGGCACGTGAGGAGCAGCCGCAAGACCGTGATGGGAACCGGGAGGCGAGCGGGCTTGTGTCCCTCGGCTGTCTATGACTTTGGGGCTCCTTAGGTGGCTCTGCTTCTCGGTAGATGGGGTCTGTGATTACTGTCACACACCGCCATGTGCGTCACCCCCGGGCACACTTACGGCGAGTAACCTGGCTCTGAGGGATGGGAGAGGTGGGTAAAGGTGAACCGGGGAGGCCCTGGACCGATGTCCTCCACTCTTGTGATAGAAAATATAGATGTTACCTTGGAGAGAAAACACAGAGATCTAATGTAAAGATATTTGCAATGCGCCCTTTGGCAATTTCTCAGTTGTGAATCCCAAGGGCACCTAATGGTATTCTCTCTGCCACTTAAACCTACTCTGGAAACAAATGTAATCTGTTTAGGACTCGGACCATGTTCTGACTAAGCAGACCGACACCGGGCTGACAAGGTCTCAGTTTCAATACGTACAGAGAAATAGTGTCTAGCATCCTCTCCCTCCCCTTCATCCTCTAGGCTGCCCCCGCAGGGGTCTTGCCAAGATGCTCATGTCGTCATTTCCTACATCGCATCAACGTTCTTCAGTTATTTAACAGGGTAGAGTTCCAGCCTGGAATCTTCCGATACGACCACTCAGAGTTAGCATTAGTGTCTCTTTGGAGCCAGGTGTTGAGAAGACAACAGAGGCCACTGGCAGGATGAATGGGAGACGGTGCCCCTCGTGCGTAATGGCATCTGTCCCTCAGAACGGAGCAGGGAGGCAGAGTCTCTGAACGGCCTCTGCCTTCGCTCTGACACCCAGTGTGGGGGGCACCCTCACAGTTCTGAGGGAGCCCCCCACCTCTCCCTAGGTCCTTGCTTCTGTGTGGAATCCCATGCCCTGCAGGGGTGAGGCGGGCAGCTTCTGTCTGAGCATCATCATCCCTTCTGCTCTGAAGTCTTCCCTGATCCCATGGAGCAAGCCAACCAAGGCATCCTTGGTGCATCTTTAAGGTGACCAGATGTCCCGCTTTTGGCAGGACAGTCCCGATGTGTAACAATTTGTCCCGCATCCCGCGGCATTTTAAAAAAGTCCCGATTTTTGGAAAGAATGCACGACAAGCTAGGGAACGGCGGGAGATAGACCCAATTTTTAATCAAGAACAGCCCCCCCCCCCCACCCGGTCAATGGTGTCCCGCTTTACCAATGTTAACATCTGGTCACCTTAGTTAAACTCAGCGCCTGTAACTCTATGCACGTGTGCTTTCCTTTAGCCTTTTTCTCGACCAACGTAGCGAATCCACCCAGTCCACACACCGAGCTGCGTGCATGGCTGTGAGCGCTATAGAAATGCGTATGTGACTACGTTCATCCAAGATTACCGTTTACGGCCTCCTAAAAACCAGCCCCACGTTCCAGGCGTTCACTGCGTTCTGTCTCCCATGTTAAACGATAAGCTCTTTAGTAGGCTGGTGAGAGCATCTGTGTATTTGTATTCCTAGCATTTGGTACTGTGCTGGATCTAATGGAGTTGTGGAAAGGGTTTTTAATGGAACTAAATTGATTTAATAACCCATTGGGATAGTAGCCCTTAATTGTATTTGTTTTCTTCAACCCAGTTATCCGTGCCTAAATTGCTTATGTGTGTGACTTTTAATACAGTAGGTCTAAAGTGCATCACGTGGTGGGGGGTGGGGGGTGTGAGATTGGGGGATCCCCACTGTCACTACCAAATGCAGTGTGATTCCAGGAGAGCTGAAGACCAGAAGAAGCTACGGGATCATAGCTCGTTGTATGACAGAGAGGGAGTGACCAATGCGTTCTCTGTTAACAATTCAAACTTCTTCTCATTTAAAAGAATGTCTTTAAAATACTTTCAAGCCCTTAGAAAGAAAACAACAACAACAACAATAAGTAAAGGAGAAGTACATAAACTGTCCAGGGGAAGATTGTACTATTAAGCAGGCTAATCAACAACAGCCAGGGGAGACAAGTCAACCCACAGCTGCACAATATTATTATTAATATTCTTTCAAAATAAAAGTAAAAGTCAGCTCTACTTTATCTATCTATCATCTATCTATCTATCTATCTATCTATCCATCTATCTTCTATGTATCTATCTTCTATCTGTCATCTATTTATCAATCTACCTATTTATCAATCATCTATCTATCTATCTATCTATCTATCTATCTATCTATCTATCTATCTATCTATCTATCTATCTATCTATCTAGAATTTGAATAGAAGACCAGTTCATGATTTTACATCTGTTTATCACTGAACATATACTCATAGATTAATTTATGATTCAGCTTATGAAGATATTCAGCTCTTTCTTTTTCCCTAAGGGCAAAATACAGAACAAGACCAGAAGAGTTTTGATTTGCACACGTGTATCAGGGCTCCTTCCCTCAAACTTGAACTTGCTTCTCACTGTCATGGTCTAGGTAGTAAACACCATCTCAATCTCTCTATCTCTCTCAAACACACACACAAATATTGTCTAATCTCATCAGTAAGTGAGACTTTCTAGAACACATTTCTTAGAAATTTGTATTTATGAGTTAAAGCTAGACACAAATATCTTCTTTCCATTTATGGCATTTAAAGCATCTGAAGGACTAGATGAATCCGCTTACCAGAACTGGCTCTGCCAAAATTCAGACTACTCAGAACAGCTTGCTATCAATAGCAGTAGCAGGGTATTAGCTTACACTTGTTTTCTCATCATTTAAACTTAAGGCTCTAACATTTAAAATAAGTCACTGCCATTTAAAACATTTCTTTTTGTAGAAAGTGCTTATTCTTCCATGTGTTTTATTTTTTTATTTCCCCACAATTATTTTTAATTAATTTGTTTGGAAAAGAGTGCCGACAGAAGATGTATGTGAAGAGCCAGAACAAAGAAATCTCAAAAGTCTGTCAAAGAAAGAAGTGATGATGTTAAACTTCGAAGTATTTGCTGAGTCAGGTACAACATTTTGAAATGTGAGCTATATCATCAGTTACGAAGTTATTTTATAATTGTCAGTGAGCCTAGTTGATACTCTTGAGAATATGAGATGACAGATATATAGGTAGATACATAGATATGACATAGTTGTAGGTGTAGATGTAGGTAAAGGGATAACTGTAAGCATCGATTTGGACATAAGTGCTGATACAGTTACAGATACACACATGGGTAGAGACCTAGAGAAGAGTAGAGGGACAGATATACAACGTTACCAAGCTCTCCTGTCACACAAAGATCTACATGACATCATAGGGTAATTATCTTGTATCAGGCGTGCTGGTAGCAACCCCACAGACGGGCTCAACGGTTGCTGAGTATTGGATGACCTCCTAAAATATACTCGTGTGTACATCTCTTTTCTACTAAGTATCTCACATAGAAAACATTTTTAAAAAATCACCTTACACCATCGACAAATGATGCCCAGAAAGCGCCCAGCTGACGAAAACCAAGGGACAGCCCGCTCCTGTGACATCGTCCCAGAGGGTGACGTCCTGCCCCACCCCCCAAAGAGAAACAGCTCTGAGGGGTCTCCCCACCCACAGAGCCCCCTTCTCTGATTCTCTCTGCGTCTGCCTCTGCCATTGTCTTCCTCCATCAGATTTCCAGCCTGAGGACACTTGCCCACAAGCATTCTGGGTGCTGATGTGCGTCTCAAAACTGCTACTTGAGGAGGGGGCGGGGCAGGGGGACAGCCTGTGATGCTGGCACTGACATGCTCTTAGCAAGCAGGGGCGTACATGGGACTTCGGAGTGGGGTCACCCTCAGAGGGGACTCCTGCTGTGGGCGGTAGCCCACCGTGGCTCGCTCGTGTTCCGGTGGTGAACGGGCACGGTACACCAGGAGACGAAACTGCGCAAGCAGGACACATCGAGGTGCACTGACGTGGGACACGTGAATATGCTGAGGACAACAGAATGAAAGGGTGGTTGCTAGGGAAACTTGGCGTGTGAGAAGCTGAGGGTGATGAATAATGGACTAAAAGCTTAGTGTGAAAGCTAGAGACCCTCCTCCATACCTGGTACACAGACTTGATTTTGTTTTTTAACCTAAAGGGCAACAAAAGCTGAAGGCTGGGTACTGAGCTTCATCCTAAGACCAGCAGAATTGCAGAGCTTCATGCCCCGCCTAGACAACCCTGCTACGCCCCGCTCCGCTCCCTGGCCGGGATGGAAGGAGACCTGGAGCGTTGGCGTGGGCACATCTAGGTCAATGTAGCCCGGTTGCAGGAGTGGTTCATGCCATCCTGGCTGCCACATCATCTTTGCTTGGAGATGCTTAGGGGTCTCTGTCCTTCAAGACAGTATCTGCTCTGTCAGGCGTTACCCTCTCCCCCAGCTCCCATCCGCTTACCTACATCGTGGGCCAAGGAATGCAACGAACTGCTCAGACCTGCTGCCGATGGAAAGGGACCATGTCAGGAAGGAGCTGCGAGACCAGGAGGACAAGGGACTGTATGTGGGACCCAATGCTGGAGATATCAGACCAACGGGGACACAGTACCAAGCGGCACTGTCGATTCGGAAGCAGTGTTCTGCTCTACAGAATTCACGCTTGCTCTCTGGGAATGACTAGTGACGGGATGACCCTCAGGAAGGAAGGAAGGAAAGCCAGACCTGCCCTAAAAGATGGGCAACACGGGGACAAAGGCTTAGAGAAGTCATGGCATGTGGATGTAACGTGTAAGAGTGCAAAACCCACCTTTTGAATGCATTTTTAGGAAGACCTGGAGAAAACTATTTAATAAATCATTATGGAATGTACTAGTGAGAAACACACACAAGTGCACACACACACACGCATAGCCCACGGGCACGCTCTTTACGTATTTACTGTATTCCACTCAAAGAATGTAAACTCAACTAGGGAAAGATCTTTGGTTTTGTTTCCTTCTTACTGCTCTATTTTAAGCACCCAAGAATGTTTCCGGGCCTATGTTAGGCAAGTATCTAGGAAATGCATGATGCCCCTGGCTTGAATTTATTACTCTGTGATTAGGATTCTCATGTTTTATTATTTGAAACCTCCCTCCTGGATGCTTAAACTCATATGTGTAACCACTACCCGACATATCTATGTAGACATTGCACACATGTCCTAAATTACTCACCCAAATTATTGCCCACGATCACCTTTCCAAGAAAACGGGCTTCCCCTTTCATACTTCTTCTATATTAACAATGTACTCAGTTATGTAGAAAGCACAGGGTTATTCAGGGACATATTTATTACCATTCTGGATTGTCTCCAATCGCACAGTTATATGAGGAACTTGGGTTCTCCTCTGTGATGGATTAAAGATGTGCTAACTGCTCCTTTTGATCTTGAATTTGAACCTTTTCATCCTGTACCAACAGAACCACATTTTCAGCGAGCAGCAGTTCGCTCTTCTTATTCTCCTGCTTAAAAAGACACATCCACCCACATGTCTTATCTTGGTAAATCATTTGTTTTTCCCTGAAAATAATATGTGCTGTCATGGTGGGTTCGTTGAGATGTTCTTGGCTGCAAGACACAGAGGAACAGCCAAATGCAGATTAAAAGCTAAGCATTTGATTATTTCGCATAATAAAAATTCAAAGATGGACAATTCCAAGTTGAATGCAGTGGCTCAAAAATATGAACACTGACCCGGCTGCTTTCCCGCTCTCTGCATTATCGTCCTAAGCTCACTGGCCTTTTGTTCCTAGTCCTGTGTCCCCAAGCAAAGAAGAGTCACCACATCTCCACGGGCAGAAAAGGGAGCAGGGCAAATATGGCCATTTTCTCATTTTATTGGGAACAGTAAGCTTTGCTGGTGGACGTATGTCGCCCTCTCCTTGCATCTCATCGTGTGCCTATAGGTAGATAAGCCACGCACCATGGAAGTTAATGTGGTTAACAGCTTCAATAGAGGCTTTCAGAAGATTGTGATCCCAAACTTCAGCGGACAATTGATTTTCCATCCTGAGCTACATGAGGAAATACTTTCTTGTTATATTAATGATGCATCTAAGAGATTCTAGTCTATAGAATATTGACAAAGATATAAAATCTATATTAATACAGAGTATAAAATAATATATATTGTTGGTAAACATAATTGATTATAATGTATATTAATATTACACTACGTATGATATTATTATAATTGATTTTATGGACATAATATATCATTTATACATTCTAATTCCCTAAACTATCTAATTTATTTATTTGATTCCATCAAATTTTAAGTGCTGATCATGATCCAATCAATGGATTTATCAACTTACTGAGTAAATATTTGTACTTTGACCAACAATGAGCAAGAACCGAACTGAATAATGTCTGTGGGGGCCGGACTATGTCTGTGGGGGGCAGAGTAAAGAAGGGCCCGTCTACACTCTTCCTTCAGTGGAATCTGAACACAACTGAGATTCGTTGAGCAATGGAAAAAAAAATGTTGAGTGTTAGATAAGCAAACGTTGACACCTAAATCCAAGCTGTCCTTTGCACGTACATAGTCTATTTTTAAATCATTTCTTGACCTAATTGCTAAAATGATTTCACGGCCCATAAGGGGCCCTCCTCTAAGTGGTTGTACTTGGTGACCAAGACATGGATTACCTCTGTCTTGTGGTCTTTCACGGTTCATCTCGCTCACCTGGAGCATGCTTGTACAAAGGTGTGGTCTAATCATGCTCTTCTCTCTTCTTTCTCTTCTTACTCCAGACCTGAGCATTTCCTGGGCTCAGTTATTACTAAATGATTTCGATCCGTTCGCCTTCTCACAGGGTCTGGCATGTATGTTTCCTATGAGTGACTGAGTTCATACATTTTTGAGAAAAGCTTCAACAAGACATTTCTCAATTTTCCACCCCTGTCCTCTGTGTTTATCGGGTACACTTGAACGTGTACAGAACAATGCTCAGGAAAGGTAGACACAATTTTACCCGGTCAAGGGATGCCTACCAACGTTTATGTTTTTGAAATACTGGAAACGGGTTGGTCACAGCAACTCCCACTATGAGCCTGCACTATGCACAACAAGTGTGCTGTGGTGCTGTGGTCTCTTGTGCTGCGTGACTCTCGCCTCGACCACAGCCTGCACGTGTGACAGGCACTTGTGGAGGGGTGAGGAAGAGTTCTTGTGATTGTTATGGGAGGATGTTTGTACATCATGAGGGACGACAGGACACCAATGTCTGGAAACACTCCAAACCAGTCCTTCGCTGCATCAGACCCTCCCCAATTCTGGGTTCCGTAACACCTCATCCTTCCATGCCCATCCATGGGACTTGCTTATTCGTTTATTTGCTCTAATCAAACCCAAACAATGCACCAGTTCTTGCATTCAAGGGACCATGATTCTTTGTTCTTGGAATTTGGGCATAGCTTCACTTTTTGGAACGATTTACATTTGATTTATCGTAGACGTCGCATACACACGTATGCACACGTATTCATTGAAAACAGCATGCACTCACATGTAAGTAAGGACAGTTAATTAACTGGCCATTTTGTGCATTTGAAGCTGTGAAAATGAAGCAAACACCTCTGCCTTCAAAATGTCTAAGGATCGTTTTATTTTTTTAATTAGTTAAATCAGAGTTAACTAGAAAAATTAAAATGACAAAGTATAGCTAATTATCTAAGCACTCGAGTGAGCTCAGGTCCATGCTGAAGAAAATCGTCGTCACTACACTCACAATTCTCTGAAGAGAATCCGTGCATAACGGCAGCTCTTTTTTGTTCAAAGCTAGAAATGGAAATTGTGCTCTTGATTGTGGGTTCTTTTATCATGTGGCTATTTTCCTCCCACAAAGAAAAATGAACTAACACCCACCTTTTTAAAAAAAGAATTAATGTTTACCTGTTGTCTTCATGAGACATATCTATATATCTATTTTCATATTTAGCACCAACAGTATATTTTAAGTTGGTACGCTGTAACTGCCAAAATATTCTCATTTATGAACTTAAATAATTATACATAAAAACCAAACTCATTGTATCTTTATGTGAAGACAAAACTCTATTGATGCCATGTAATAAACCTTCTGATGATGGTCGTTTGACATCTAGTATATTTCCTCACAAAGAGAAAATGATTACTATGTTGTAATCATTCAACTCTCATTGGAAAAAAGCCAGTTTGTTTCATTGGTATTGATCCTTGAATGTGGTATTTGTTGCCTCATAAGATTTAAAAAAAAATTTTTGTAGGCATAAATAGTAACATGTAGAACACACCTGTGTGCTAGACGCCAGGTATTTTTATTACAGTCACTCTCATGACTGACACTGAAGTTGGCACCAATATTTTACTGTTGGGACATGGAAGCTCAGAGGCGTTAATGACTGTTTACTATACACACACATGGAAGCCACTTCTGATTTCAAAGTCTACCTGTTGTTTCACATGACACAAGCTCCCTTCCCATCCTATTACCTGACAGTACCTACTGGCCTTGTCTGATGAAAAACAAAGCAAACAATATGTTATAGAACAGTTAATTGGTGATTTTTACATATTTGATGGTTTTCAGTAAATTATGATTTTTCAGGAGGGCAAGAAGCATGCCGTATACTTGTGCATTTTTGCAGGTGCCTCACGGGACTTGGACAAATAATTGGTCACAACCTCATCTGTATCAATTCTCTGTGATGTCAGTGAAGCCCAAAACAATGTGAAGTAATAGTACAATTGTGTGCAAACACAAACTCTTGCTTTTGCTTTGGGTAGGCTGTAATGTCGAACAATCATTTTACCTAAACTTTCCACTTAGAAACTAGTTACTTTTAGCAACTTTAAAGACAATTTATAGAAAGTGGGGAAAAAGAATCACAGATGGTAATTCACTGTGAAAGCCATTTATCATTATAGGGTAATTAAAATTATGCAACTTTTTCTCATTAGCCTTTTTTCTTCCACGCAGTTTCTATTGATTTTTGTCTAGAGTAATTGAGAGAAAATTATTACAAATTTTATGCACTCTTCAATACTGATCTTAAACCAGAGCCTAATTGCTAAATTTCAGCACCTGCATTCATCAGATTCAGCCAGGGCTTGCCATTAGTTTTCGCTCCTGTAATTAAGCTCTGTCCAATATCATCAGCTCATCCTACAGACTTAAGGAACATTCTAAAATTTTAGTTCTCCACCAGAAAAATGAAGATCGCCTTTAAAAACAATGAACACCATCTTAAGAAGACTGAGAGTACTCTAATATTTCGCACAAATAAAGAAAATCCACCACGATTGTTCATGAAGACTTGTCAGTAGTATAAAATCCTGATGTCGTCAGGGTATTAAGTTCTGTGTATTAATAGTGCAGTCACATCCACGGTTGAATCTCTTCTTGTGGTTGCTAGGCCAGCCTTCCATTCTTAGTCGAACACTTCTAGTAACTGGGGAGAACACTTCCAAAAACGCGAATTGCAACACTGTATAGCATTGCTCTCTATTGGACGACCGCAACTAAATCCGTCTCTATGTTTTTACATGTTTATGGATTAAAACTTCAAACTAATCGTCATACAATTACATTCGCAACTTTCTTATGAATATCAGAATGTATTCTAGGTCCAAAATTGAATTACAGCTATTTTCCTTCTGCTAAAGCGACATATGTGATTGTGCCCGTCAAATGTTTGTTGGTATTTCCAGAAGGATTTAAAAAAAAAAGCTCCATCTGTTGCATCAAAATCATGGCCGGCTGGGTGTCTGGCTTCAGTAGATGCCCGTGGATGGTTTAGGAGAGAATGATGTGAGCCCTTCCTGGCTCCCTGGAACATCAAGCGAGAAATCTTGTTTATAGCAGTAATTCTGACCGGAGGCACATGGTGCTGTGCTCACGCGTGACCGAAAAGCTCCAGAGGGGTGAACTTTCACTCCCCCGTTTGTCCTTCTTCCCTTCATGTTGGCTTTGCGGGGTAGCCAGGAGGGAAGGCGTCTTCAACGGGATTGCTGATAGGAAAAGAAGATCGACCCGAACTCCAGAAAAGTGAGGTGTTTTTCTTTTTATATTTAAGTTCTTTTTTTTTCTTTTTAAATCATGTTCTATAGAATCATTAGTGTTGCATTGGCCGAGGAGCATGTTTTATGTTTGAAAAATATACATGTCAGAGGATAACACGTGTCTCAGGGGGCTTGAAAACTTCAGCGGGAAGCGTTCAAGATGCATCGCTTTGGTTTGCTGAGCTACAGACCGGCAGGATGTGCATAAAAGCACGTGTGGCAATATGAGGGTGCGTGTGCTTGCCGTTGGCTGTCATTTACCTTTCCAAAAGTCTACGTGCAAAAGAAAAGTACTAAAGAGCACATGAAGTTAAGTATTTAGGATTATGGTTCCAGCACAGCAAGTACCACATAATGGCTGACAGAGTTTTATAACATTTAACACGTTCTATGTGAGTTATTGACAATCTCATGTTCCCAGTAGACCATGAGGTCTTTGAAAGTTGAAATTCTCCTTTGTTCCATTGCTCTGTTCACTCCTTGGCCTAAGGTTATCGATTAGAATGGAACTGAAGACTCAATAGTCCTGAGTGACTGCTTATGTAAATTGAATTTTAGAATCTGTGAGTTATTTATCCAATTTGAAAAATGAGACTCTTTGGAATAAACAATCCAGCCCTTGTCAATATAACAAGAGTGATTACGTGCCTGGATACTTTCTGGACAACTCTCATGTAAACATGGCAGATTCACACATGTCAACTCTATTTTTATTTATTTTTTTTAACTTTTATTTTTTTATTTTATTGTTTTTGACAGAGAGAGGGAGAGAGAGAGAGAGAGAGAGAGAGAGAGAGAGATACAAAGACAGAGAGAGAACTGAACTGGGGGAACTCCCCAGTTCAGCACATGGGTCCGCACAGGCCGGAGCAGGGATTCGATCCTCAGTCCCCAGGGCTGCAAAGTGAGCGCTTAACCCACTGGGCCATCCCGGCTTCCCCACATGTCAACTCTTTAAAACAACAGTATTGCACATATTCTGCAAAGAACCAATACTGGGGCAATGTAGGACTAAATACAACATGAAACTTAATGTTGCATTTGCATTCTTTTTTATTTAATGAAGGACATTAAAGATAGCAAATCAAAATTCTTAAATACTGTAACAATTTCTGAAACCATAATCTCTACACCAAGTAGCTCATTTAGCAAAATAAAGAAAAAGGAAAGAACCTTTTTTTCCCAATTATTTATACCAATCAAAAGAGACTCTAATATCACTCAGCAAGACAATGATCATGGCTTGTAGGCTAATTAATTTGGACCTCCCCCCCGTAAAATCTTTATAAATACTAGGGAAGGAGGTGTTCAACCCTGACTGAGTAGCGTCTAGCCAGGCTGTTGCCGACACACTGATTACTAGAACTTGGGAGAAACTATGAGCTTGGGTGATGACACATAGAAAGTTCAGCGCCTTTTCTTTTGTGTTTTGCATATTAATGACAAGTTGAAGGTAGAAAACAGGGACCTCATCATTCTCAGCAGCTCAGGAAAATCTAGTTTTGCTGTGGCATGAGGGCTGGGGTAGCATACTAAGAAGGCCTCTGGGATTGTCACTCCGTTATTACATCCATTTTAAAAATTAAATTTCTTTTCAGGACATGATCAGGGAATAAAAAATTCAAAGCGCTTAAAATTCAAAGAGTTCTGAAACACTAGTACATTTTCTCAGTGCTGACTAAAATGACGCCGAATGTTGAATTGCTGTTAAATGACACACATTTTCAGATGTAGCATTTCTAGCATGACCTTGAACCCCTCATGTTGTGTTCTGAAAATATATTATTTTTTAGACAATTAAGAAATAATCACCGAGATGATGATTGGGGTTCTGTAATTATATTGTAGGTTCTTTACAAAATAGCCCTAAATCAAGTGTGTACTTGGGAATTATAGCACCAAATGTAGTTATAGACTGGACATGTCTAACCTATGGCCCAGGACAGCTTCAAATGTGGCTCAACGCAAATTCTTAAAACATTATGAGATTTATTTTGTGACCCGTTTTTTTTATTTTCATTTCATCAGCTATTGTTAGTGTTAGTGTATTTTATGTGTGGCCCAAGACAGTTCTTCCAATGTGGCAGAGGCAAGCCCAACGGTTGGATACCACTGTTATAGACCATCTATCTATGCAGTAGTTCTGTAAAATGAATTATATTTTTGAATTTAATAATAAGTGGACTGAAATCTATTTGGTTTCCACTCACCTCTTTCTGTTGCTTTTTTTTTTTTTTTTTGCTAATAAATACACTTGGATATTACTGTATTAGGTACAAGTATAATATACAATGCATCAGCTATGATGTTCAATCATCAAACTCATAAAATATGAAAAATGGAGCTGAACTGGACACTAGCAATCCTCTAATGATAAAATTAAAATACCAATGTGTTGTAGCTTGCCAATGTCATATAATTGATGCTTTATTTATTTATTTATTTATTTTGGATCTTGCTAAAAAATTATATATCTATATCTATATAAAGATATATTTTTAAAGATAAGTCAACCACGACTTGAGTGAGTTCTTTCTAAGGTTACTCATTAGCGTGTAGGTGGCTGTGTGACCTGCTGTCCTTCTGACCCCAATGGCAGTTCATCATCAAACACCTTGCAGCTCAGTTATGATACATTCGTTGATTCTTCTCTTGCCTCTTGATGTCACAAAAATCTTTTAATCATTGTTCTTCTTGTGGCAATCTTTGTTTTTCCCCCATGTTTGTGAGGCATTCGCTCCTATGGTTTAAGGAGGCTGTGTAGCTGGCACTTCCTGAAGTAGTTCTCCAGCGAGCGCCAGACCTTACCTTCCTGCAAGAACATCCCCAACGGCGCAGTGGTAGGCCTCCCTCTCATCCCGTGTGCAGAAAGCTTGTGTGTGTGAAGACTGCTAAAATGAATTAAACGATCTCCCCCATTACTCATGTCCACGCTCCATTTAAACCCATTATTTATGACTGTGGTTATAGTGTTTTCTTAGCATTGCCCTACAGATGTACTGTGAAACATAAGAAAAATAGCTGTACTACAGGGACAATTAACTCTTCCTCCTTTCCAGCTTCTAGGACAGAGGTGTTGTTTTCATGAAAGTATGGTTTCCTCCTCAGGGGCAGCATTCACATAGTTGACCTGGGAATGTTGGTTGGTAAGCTGTTTTCGGGAACAGTCTACCTGCATTCTTCTGGAGACAAGGTAGCCTAATTCATAAGTGATGCTGAGAAGGTTACACAGGTCAGAGAAGACATTTATGAGCAAAATTTTATTAAAGAACATCAAAAAAGACATTCAACTTATAATAAACTGTATCAGCAAGAACACAGTTATTAAACATCTACCACATCTTTACAGTCTTACACTAAATACGTTAAATACAGATGATCAATTTGGAGGAGAGGAAAGAGTATTTATTCTGCTTCCTTGAGTGTATTCCTTTTCCTTCTCACGGCCGTGCCCACTCCAGATTTTTATTCATTTCTGTTTCTCTCTGTTTTTGCTGTCTTCTTGGTTTGGTTGGTTTTTAACCTGAGGAACAGAGAGCTGTTCATTCCACTGCTTAATTCATGGAAGTTTTTTCTTTATTTGTTTATTATTTGTTTTAAAGGCTTTCACAAGTTCAACTCATCGTTTACCACTTCTAGTCAAATTTTTCATTTCCATCCCCAGGTTCATATGCAACATCCTAATATAACTGAAAGTTTACTTTGTGGGTTCACAGAAACACAGAGTTATTTTTATTTGTTTACTTTTTAAGAAAAATAACTGACATACACAGAAGTGCACATAATCAACATACTTGTATCTATTTAATCTGTCCCCAGATCAAGAAATATGATATTAACTGAAACTCAACCAGAATCTCCCATCATTCCCATTTCAGTCAGTATTGCCCAAGTAACGTTAATACTGGTGTTTATCAGCACTGCTTCATTTGATTGTTTTGGATCTTTGCATGAATAAAATTATACAGTAGATGCGTTTTGTAGCTGGCTGCTCTCACACCTTCCATTCCTGATTTATGTTAACATTGCTGTGTATTTATAGTTCATTGTCATTGGTGCACAGAACCTATTGTGTAACATAACAAAACATATCCACTTCAGTTCATGAGTATGTTGGTTGTTTTCAACTTTTGACTATTAGAGATGCTTCTAAGAGCAACATTTCCTACGGATTTTGGTCACAATATATATGCATTTTTCAGAAAGTTTTTCCTAAGAGTAGAATTGCTGAATGATAGTACGCATATTAAGCTTTCGTAAATAAGGCAAAATAGTTATCCAAAGAGGTTGTACAAAATTTCATGCTCATTCAGAATACATGAGAGATGTAACTTCTCATCTACAAGAGTACTTGTTACTCAGTTCCTCTCTATGGTGGTTGCTGTGGTAGGTGTGTAGTCCTACATGTAAGTATGTGTATATGCACAATACACATACACACAGATGTGAGTGCTGTTAGCTCTTTGGTTTGAGAGCTTATTACAAATTTCCAGCTGAGGGAAACTGACATCACTACACTCAGTGCCAAGCAGCCTCCAGATCACAGCACGACGTCACCACATGGAATCTGTGGGGGACCCTGAACCCCATGGAAATGTTTATGTAGGATTGGACAACCCAGAAACAAAACAGTTGCACTCACATTGATAAAGACACGTGTTACACGTTGAAGACATCTTAACTACTATGAAAAACCATGGAAATGAAGCCACTTCAAAGATACCATTCCAGAGACAGGGCCTTCCACGATGTCTTACTCATCAACACTTTGGAAGGTTCGCTGGGTGAAATTACCTTTGTTTTGGGACAAACCAACAATCGCGTGTGAAGGTAACAGGAAAGCAGACACCCTGACCACAGGGACGGAAGCATGTGGACACTCTTTCTGAAGATGGAATCCGGAAGCATGAACAGCTAGAGAATAACTCCACTTGTTAGCCCCGTTCACACTTCTTCTCTCAATTCCCGTCATTCTTTCACTATCCTCATACAAGCCCTGGCTTTCACCCTGTTAATTGGGACACAATGTAGCTTTCTGTGTGAAGCTGTGCCCCCCAAACTGCAATTCTGAGATTCCCAAGAAACGCTTGTTGCCTTTGCATTTTTGTTTGTTTTTTAGGTGAACACACATATACTGACTAATCATAGTCACTTCATTTTGGATTTACCAGATAAAGCTTATGTAGTGACTTATAAATAAATATAGTAAATGGTGACTCTAAGTATTTAATTGTGGGATGGGGGGGGCAACAATTGAGTAAACATCCAATTCATACGCTGCATGTTGAGATTAGAAAGGCAAGTGAACAATTCGTAGGGATATTTTTTCAAATGTCCTAAGCTTTCTCACAATACAATCTTCATAAATATTTCATGTAGAATGTTTATAGTTCTTCCAAGGATGAATGGAATCAAGTATGACCTTAAACCTTTTATAGTAGAGTTGAAAGAATGATTTTATTTCCTTCTAAGAAAAATCATAGATATGGAAAGTATATTAAACTAATGTTCAGTAGCAAGAATAAATTTTCAACCTTATCAGAAACGAGTTCAGATAAAAAATTTTAAAGCATCGGTAATGTAATTTCTGTCAACCTGACTGTGTTGCATTGAGTATATCAGGGAAATACAATACATTTGAGCATTACACCATAATAACACCTGAAGCCATGGTGCTGAATGTTATTAGCCACGCGTAACTTATGGACACTAAAACAAATGGTGCTGATAATTGAGATCCAAGATAGGATTCAAAGGGTGTCATTATTGATAGTGCAAGAACACTTGAAAAAAAATGCACAGAATTACATTTTGGACACAGTCAATGTGTGAAATAATTTTCACATCTGTTTTAGTTAAATGTAAGCAACAGAACAATGTTTAAGCCCTATGGAATAGCAATCGTATCGACTTGGGAATAAGAAGCTAGATATCTCCATTTTAATGACACATTAGAAATATCACACATATGGTTACAAAACTTAACACATCGAAACAACTTCCTGAAAGGTATTGGTCAAAATACAACAGCATCACCTGGGGAATAATGTATTTAATGTAACTTTTTCATAGATCTAACTTAATTTGCAAACATTTTTACTTATTTAGATGTGTATGAAATAAAGAGCCTATGACTAGAATAATCTTTTAAAGAAATTATTGAACTTGATGACTATTCTAAGCCCATACTCTTGTTTCATTGTGAACATTACATCATGATTTTTAATGTTATATTTAATTTTCCTCATCATACTTACCTGTAACAAATTCATGCAGCTGTTTCTTGTTGAATTGTGCTTAATTTTATTAATGATCGTTGTGCTATTTTCATAATAATTAAACAGGTTAATGATGTTTTTGCCTGTCTGTTTAATAACAACCAAAGTTATTGAGTTTCATTCTTTGCTGTCAGATGTGTTAGCTGTTCCTTCTTAACCTCTAATAACTTTTCTCTTCCCTTTTAATGTTCATCTTCTAAGCTTTTTAGTTTGGGAATATAACTCTTTTGCATTTGTGTTTTAAATATCAATAGGTTCTGAGTATTGGGATGAAAATTTATTCAGCATGCGACACGAGTTAAAGTTAACAAATGTAACCATTTGATACATTTTTCGCTTTTACATATGAAAATGAAGTGATTATTGTTTGAGCCCTCATGGAATGTAAATATTTATTACAGCGTGGTGAATAAAGACATTTCTCTTCCACAGGGAAATAGGGAGTCTGTCACCTAAGGAGCTAGCACTGAACCATGAAGAAATAAACTACCAAATTCAGACAACTTTGGGTTAGCCTCTCAGCTTCTGGTTCGATTGACCCTAACCCACTGTGAGGGCAGAAATTGGGTCGTATACACTCAGGGCCCCCACATCAGGCACCAGAATCAAGTTACATCACTTTTGCAATTGCCTTCGTTAAAGGCAGGTTTTCTTCAGGTTTCTGGCTCAGTCTTGGGCGGAGAATGCATTTTTTCAAGAGTTCAGTTTCATGAGACAAAGAGTTCCTGTCTCCAGTGGCCACACTTTGTTTCTCACTCTTTGAGCGTCATTTCTGTGAAAGGATCTATCTATCTATCTATCTATCTATCTATCTATCTATCTATCTATCTATCTATCTACCTATCTATCATTTATTTGTTATTAGTAATGGCAATCCTATCTTATGAAGACAAACCAATTTAGTGTAGTGGACACACATTCAAAAGCATCCACCTGGAAGCATTAGAGAGCGAAGAAGGCAGGGAGGGCTTAAAACGCTACCATGTAAGAGAGAAGGGGCCTATGTGATAGGACCCTTCCCACCCCCAGCCCCTTTCCTCTCTCGGGATCCCCCCAATCACGGAGCTTGGGATGGAGACCCTGATAGGAGAAGCCGTTTATAGGAGCTGAGAGACTCCGTGGCTCTGCTGGGTTCTCACAAGTAGGGAATCAGAAAAGAGCAGACTTGGTAGTTGTTTGCTAAGGTGGTCAGGATGGTAACAGCTGAGGTGCTAGAATGGGAGAAAGCTCCCCGAGTAGAAGCATCCCCATGATCACTGCAGTGTTCTTTATAGCCACCAAGACACGGAGACACCCTGTGCCCGTGGACGGATGGCTGGTGAAGAACAGATGATAATATCGCCAGTGGCATAGTCTTCAGCCATGAGAAAGAAGGACACCCTGCCATTTGGGACAGCGTGAATGTCCCATGAGGGTGTTAAGCTAAGTGAGATAAGTCAGACAAAGACACATACTGTATGACTTCACTTCTATGTGAAATCTAAAAAGCAGAACCAAAGATGAACTCACCAATACAGAGGACAGATCAGCGGTTGACAGAGGTAGGGGCCGGGAAGAGAAGGGCGATGGATGACTCTGGTCAGAAGGTAGAAACTGTCAGATACAAGATGTTAGAATAGTCCTGGGGGTGTGGTGGACAGCGTGGTGACTATATGGAATGACACCATCCTGCATATTTCAAAGTTTCTCGGGGAGGAGGTCTTTAAAGTTCTCATCACAAGAAAAGAAAGAAAATTTGTTAGTACCGGTATGCGTGGCGATGGATTTTAATGTTGTGTTTTGAATACTATTTTAGTCAGGTATAAAATTCTATTTTTGTTGTTGTTGTTTAATTCTTTCTGTCACTAATTTGAACTTATCTTTCCATTGTGTTTACATCTATGGGCTTAGGTAAGATTCCCTTTTACAGCTTTATGATGTCTTTTGCTGTGCTACTTTTAAAAATTTTGCATCCTTGATACTTGTTTTAGTTCTATTTGATGCATCTAAACATGTAATTTCATGTGTCATAATTTTCTAATTGAAATTCTCTTGAATTAGGAAAATTTCAGGTATTATTATTACATATTTCTAAGTTGCTTCTTCACTCCCCTGTATGTCTAAATTAAGACAACTCCGAAACCAATCTGTGCCACTACTAGAAACAGAATTTCCTGCATTTGTTTCTAAATGCATGCTGAAAGTAGGAAGCTGACGTGCATTGCACTACTTTTTATGTACTAATATGCAGCCACCGACCAATGTAAAGAGCGTAACCTGGATTTGGGTTGGTTCAGACCCTCTATTTTTGAACGAGAAATTTGTAGTGAGGAAGTCAAAAGGCTTCCTACCTGCTTCCTGATGGCTAACTCTGCTTGCTTTCTGAGGCTAAAACAATTTGATCAACAGTTCATTGTATTTTTCAATCTAGTGTCATCAGTTCCAGGAGTACTTGGGAAATACTCCCATATTTTAAAAATAAGTGAAATGACCATCTCAGTTTTCCGTGTGTTAGTGCCCATATTTACTTTCTATCTTCACGGGATTTTATTGTAAAGACACCCTGCTCTCAGGGGTTGGTGGCTGCATGTTTAAACTAAATCAGTTATGTTTGTAAAGTGAAGGGTAGCATTTAAAGAAACCAATCGTTGGTAATGCAGTTTATTTTAACCCATTGGACATATCTAATTAATGCTACGGACTAGAGAGGGTGTTTGCACGGGGACAATATAAATGAAATGAATATTTTCAAAATAATTGCTGAATAGGACATTAAATATTGCTTTCATGGTAACATGTCACACACATAAAAAATTAAAAAGAAAAAATTATATAAATTAGGGACCTACAATAAAATATGGGCAATAAAATAAAGATGATTAAATCCTCAAGATTCAATCTTGATTTTTAAGATTTTCTAACATGTTACAATCTGTCTAGACTTTCCATGTGATGAATAATATGGGTATCACTTTTTTCCTAAGAAGATTATGGTATTTGGAAATCAAGTATATGGTAGAATGTTTCTTATGCTTTGAAAATTAAAGGAAAGCTAAGACAAATTATTTTAATTAAAGCAGGTGTCACTAATGTGAATAAAATCTATTTCAGTCTATTAGAGTGAAAATGTCTAGTGGGAAATAAAAGGTGATTTTGGTTTAGTAAATATAGAGTTTCAGGTTTACAAGATGAAAAGAATTTTGGGGTAGATGGTGGTGATGGCTGCACAACAGTATGAATGTATTTAATACCACTGAACTGCATACTTGAAAATGGTTAAATGTTACGTTATGTGTATTTTAATGCAATAAAATTTATAATTAAAAATTAAAAAAATCAGGTGATGCCGGGATGG
>PVKE010014958.1:0-34202 GCA_004027555.1 Craseonycteris thonglongyai
GGGTGCATTGTGTTTGATGTGGTTCTTTTTGCTTTACGCATGAGTCTGTTTTCCCTCTGGGGGTTTGCCTATCAGATGGGCTTCTCTTTATTTTTTCTTTTGGGCTCAGTTGTGGGAGAAGGAGATTTTGGGAGAGGGTTCGGGGAAGCAGACAGCTTCTGTGTCCTGGGGCACTTCAGGTTGCTGTCTTAGCTTTGAGATGGCAGGGTAGTAAAGGTGTGGCCAGGGGTGGGGGCATGTGAGTAGGAGCTAGGGCGGGTCTGAGACACAATAGCAGATTCCTCTTTCAGCAGGGGGGCTGGTGGTTCAGTGCAGGTGGGGCGCAAGAGCTCTGGACTTTCCTCCTCCTGGGTGCCCCTCCTTCAATCGTATCTGTAAGTGACGCCCGCAGGGCAGCACTTGGATGGGCTGGGGCTTGGCAGAGGCCCCGGTCAGCCGCACAGTCCCACGCACAGGCAATGACACTGCAGAGACCCGCCTGGCAGCCCAGTTGCGCGCACGGTCCTCAACGCCCCAGAGGCCCGGTGGGCGGGATGCCAAAAGCCCAGCTGCGTGCTCGTGAGCAGGCAGCAGCGCTGCAGCAGCCCAATGGGCAGGGCGCCGAAAGCTGGTCCTGCGCGCAGGCAGCGGTGCTGCGGTGGCCTGGTGAACAGGGTGCCAAAAGCCCTGTAGCGCGCCGGCGAGCAGGCAGCGGCGCTGCGGGGCGGCCCAGTGGGCGGGACACTGAAAGCCCGGGTGCATGCACGCAGTGATGCACAGCGGCCCAGTGGGCGGGGCGCCGAAAGCCCAGCCACGCACCTGCATGCAGGCAGTGGCGCCGCAGTGGCCCGGTGAGCGGGGCACCAAAAGCCCAACTGCGTGCTGGCAAGCAGGCAGTGGCACCTCAGCAGCCCAGTGAGCAGGGCACCAAAAGCCCACTGTGCGCTGGCAAGCAAGCTGCGGTGTTGCGGCGGCCCGGTGGGCAGGGCGCCGAAAGCCCAGTTGCACGCTGGCAGCGGCACTGCGGAGGCCCGGTGGGCGGGGCGCCGAAAGCCCTGTGCGCACAGACCGTAGCTAGGGCGGCTGCCACTCTATGCTACCGGCTCTGCTGAGACCGCCGGATTCATTCTAAGCACGTCCAATGCAGCTATGCCCACTCAAGCCCCAGCCCTCACTCCAAGAGCCCTGTCTTCAGAAGGCGCTCCCTCACAGTCAATCTCCTCCGTAAATCAGGGGTGCTGAGCTGTTGCGAGCTGGTGCCCTGCTCTGACCCCACCCACCGGGAAGTGCAGCCGCCCTGCTCCACAGTCCCTGTTACACTTTAGGCTCTGTGATCTGATTAGGGCAGTGCGTGCTGTCCCTTGAGTTCAGATGTTAAATTGTCCACAGTCTTGTGGGGGTTCCACGCTCCCTAGGTCTCAGCTTCCAGCCCGCCCTCGATCCAGCTCCACTTTGACCGTAGTCCCCCAATCCCCCTTTGTTTTTGCCAGCCCGGGCCATGCTCCGAGTCTCTGTCCCCAAACCGCTGCTTCCCTTTTCCTCTCCCACTCTCCCCTTATTTCCCTAACCTTTGGGTGTTGTTCTGCGTTGTGTGGTTCTCTTAGTTGAGGTTTCTTCTCAGGGTTTCCCCTGTGGATTCCCCTCTGTTTACAAGGCCCTTCCCAGGCAGATATCGGCGTGCTCCTCTCATGCCGCCATCTTGGATCTCCTCTACATTTTTTTAATGTTCAACACAAGGCATAATCCATGTATTGTTAAAGAGCTGACTTACTGACTCCAGGTGTTTTAGTAGCTACAAGTAACAATCAAATTTCCATATTAAAAATACTACTCTATCTACAGTGTGAAGGAGTAACTAAATTTGAAGCAAAAGTGAGGCAGAGAGATCACTGAGGAAAACTATCAACGGGTTCAATTAAAGGTGAGGAAGAAGCACTTGAACAATATGAAAGCTATTAAAGAGCTATGACTAAGATGTCTTATTTCTTAACTAGATATAGAGCAGAGTTGGGCAAGACATCAATTGTAGTACACTAGTGGATTCCCAAGCAATTTTAGGGTGACCACCTAAAAAAAGAAAAAAGTATCATAGCAGCTAGGCAGCTAAACACAAAGGAAACACTTTTTTTTTACACACACAAGTACAGCTGCTAGAGGCGAGAATAGGCTCTTCACAATCAAGGTAGCTATATGTACTTGAGTAAGCAAAAATAAATAGCTAGTGAACTATGACACTCAGAAAATTAGAAGTAGCCCTTGTCTTAAAACCATCTGCCCAAGGACTGATCAAGACAGTAACTGAGGAGAAGAGTCCAGAATCATTCCCAAGTTTCTGGGCTGGCTGACCAAGTAGCCTAGGTTCAATAACAAAAATTGGTTTATTCTGTTTCTTTGTTTTGTTTTGTTTTGTTTTGTTTTGTTGGATATTTTGAGTTTGAAGAGATTCTGGCATGTAAATACCCATGTCATTTCCTCCCTTTATGAATAACTATAAAATCTGATCCTTCCTAAAGGCCCAGCCTCAGTCTCATTTATAAGCCCTCTCTGGTGTTCCATCAACGCAGATGTCATCTGTCATTCTTTGAACCTACATTGCACTTTGTTTTCATTTATGATTTATCTTACTTTAGCCCAATGTTTCTCAGTCTTGGCATCAATGGCATTTTGGACCAGATAAGGCTTTATGGTGTGGGGCCATACTGTTCACTGTAGGAGGCTTAGCACCATTCTTGGTCTTACTCACTTGGTATCAGCGGTGTAACTAAAGACACCCACAAAAGAGACTGCCTTGAAGTCCTGAATTGATACAGAATGTTTACAAGGTGGGTCAAGAAATTCATGGAATGAAAGGCAAGAAAGATAAAAATAACTATTTATTATGTTTCCTTTTCACTATACTCACCCTTAACTTTAATACACTTTTCAGATCTTTCAGTAACTTTATTTATACCAGGCATGTCCAACCTGCAGGCCAGAACAGCTTTGAAGGCAGCCCAACACAAATTCTTAAAACACTAAGATATTTTGGGGACCTCCTTTTTTTTTTTGCTCATTAGTTTATCATTAGTGGTAGTGTATTTTATGTGTGGCCCAGGACAATTCTTCTTCCAATGTGGCCCAGGAAAGCCAAAAGGTTGGACACTGCTGATTTATACGCTTAAAAAAATGTTCTGCTTTTGCCTGCAAAATATGCTTAAATTGCAGCTTTAATCTCTTTGTCTTCTGTCAATTTCTTCCCTCAAAGCTGTTTATTCATATTGAGGAACAAATAGTAATCAGACGGAGCCAGGACTGAACTGTAGAAAGTGTGGTTTAATGTTTGGAAGCCACAGTCCTGAAGAGTAGCCAATGCAACATTGCTCTTGTGCACGGGTGTGTTGTGCAAAAGCAGCACCCCTTTGGTCCATTTTCCTCTTCTTTTCTCCTTCACAGATTTTTCTAACTATTTCAGCAAAACTGGAATAGTGCCCTCCAGTTATTGTGACACCCTTATCCCTGTAATCGATCAGCAGGATACCCTCCGTACTCCCCCAAAAAAAACAGTCGTCATGATTTTTCCAGCCAATTGGGACACCTTGAACTTCTTACGGGGTGGTGTGCCCTTTTCATGCATAGACTCCTGCTTTGACTCAGGCTCCTCATGGTGAACCCAAGTTTCATCTCCAGTGACAATATGATTTAAAACTTCATCTCAGTTGTCTCTGCACAGGTCCAAAAACTGTCATGAACACTTGATGTGCTATTGTTTTTGAAGTGGTGTGAGCATTCTTGGTACCCATTTTGCACAGACTTTTGACATCCTTAGAGGCTGATGGAGAATATTCAAAATGGTTATAGGTGATATTCCTCAAGCATTCCTGCCAGCTGCTTTTTATTCAATCTGACATCTTCCACTACAAGTTTTCAACTTTTCTGAGAATGCCTGAGGAAATGGCCTCAATAGGGTGTCCCGGATAGAGATCATCTTCAATCCACTCCTTGCCTTGCTTGAAAAGTCTATGCCACTTGTAAATCATGCATTTCTCAGAGCAGCAGGCCCCATAAACTGCTAAAATCTCTTCCAAACTGGTTTAAGGTGCTTTCTCTTGTTTTCTGAGGAACTTAATGACAAAGCAAAATTCAATTTTATCCATCCTTGGGATTTTCTTCATGTTTGGCATGCTTCTTCGGCAATATATGAAAGAACATAGACACAAGTAGGCTGAAATTTGGCACATATATTAATAATAAGTCACACAATCAAACTGTGCATTACTACTCCCACCATGCCAATAACCCCCTTTTCTGTGAATTTCTTGACCACCGCTCATACCTTTCATGGTCATTTTGGCCTTAGGGAGTAATTAGAAGTCACATGATGCTAGATCCAGTGAATAAGGAAACACTAATGTTTTTATTTGACAGAAATTTATATTAATGCATTGTTCATGATCCATGATTTACAACACACTTTAAAACATACCTTCCTTCTCTTAACCACAGCTCACCACCAACAGACTGCACTGGACAAGATGAAACTTGTCACACACTGTTACTAAGGTTTGACGTGTCACTTCCTGTATCAAAGCCCCCTGCCTTTCCACTGGATGGCACTTGGCAGCAGATTTTGTTGTCACTGAATTTTTTTATCACACTTCATAAAATAGATATGACAAATACACTCTACAAACTCATTAAGGAGTTTAAGAAGACAATTATCTATGTTCAGCTTACTATTTGTAAATACCTTTAGAAGTAATTGATTTCCCATTGACAAGCGACATCTCCAACCAATTATCTCAAAGTATTAAGGATTTACATATTGTAATTACTTTTTTAAGACAGTAAAAATTCTAGGTTGCACATTCTGGAGTCTCTTAGGGGAATAATTATTTAACAGACATTTTTGAGTGAAATCCAAATTCACAAATGTTCTAGAATTAGTCTCCATAGAGTTCACACACAAAAATTGTCACAGTTATTTTATTTCTTTCTTGTCACCTTGAATTACTAATATTATACATAAAATTCTACTGAAAGAGACTTAAGTAATTGATTTGAAGGTAAAGTGAGAACAATCTGTCATAAATCATAAAGGAGTACACAGAATTAACAATTTCTACAAATAAAAAAGGACTCCTTATTTAAAAAACTTATTTTAAAAATTTCATATCAAAAATACATTGGAAAATTTGCATTATTTAATTATCAATTATAGTCTATTGATTGGTATTCTGTAAATGGAATGTTGCAATTGATAATTTATTTGAAACAGGAGAAATGTAAAAGCTAAAGGTTGATCTTTAACAAGCTGATGGCATTAATTTAAAGCAAGACTATCCACAAACTGAAATTAGTTATAAAACTGAATTGATTGTACAGTTTTCTTTTATTACATTAAATGGTCCCCTGGAGTGTAAGGTATTTTTTTTTCTATAAAAGGAAAGCAGACAAACTTTCTGAAACCTTTCAAGAACTGATTAAGAGTATTACAATGTTTTAAGAAGTATCTAAATATACCCAAAGTGTAAAGAATAAGAGAAAACTAAAAGATTTCCCTTTCTAAGTCATGATGATAAACAGCCTGTGTAGAATGAAGGTGGGCACCACACAGTTTTAAGCATCTCTTACAGTGGGCTACTTCAGACAGACTTGGAAAATAATATGCCCTTTTGCAAAGTTTCATTGTGTGCCTTGGAACTTAAATACTAAATGCTACCTCTCAGGAAGTAAATACACTGTAAGTCCTCAATTACTTGTATCTGTGGAAAGTGTCTCTAGATCATCTCTTATTTTATCAATAAGGTTCTGGATTTTGCCCTTTATAAATCCGATGACAAATACACAAATGCTTCAGTTTATATTACAAATAATCTAAATCAAAATATTAAATGTTAAAATTAAAGCAGTGTCCCTATAACTTCAATTCTGAACTATCCCAACCAACCACTTCGGTCCTTTTGCCTGTCATACAGTATATATAATTTTTTCAGAAAATATAAGCTCATATATTTCAAAACAACTAATTTAGCTGCTTACCATGGTCCTAAATCTAAACAGTGACTTATTCTTCATACTGATTCCTTAAGAGCATTTTGCTCTACTCAGTACCATTCCTACACACAAGCTTATTTTCTCTGATAACAATGACTCACTTCTCTAAGGTTAAAACTTAAGACATTGATGTCCCAGACATCTACCTTCACCTCCATCTTAGCAAAGGTCAGGCTACTCCTTTCTTCTGTGGCCACCAGCTCCCCACTCTATCCTTGCTTTCTCTGTCCTCAAATGAATGCCCTTCCTCCTCCTCGGGTATTTGAACACTGAACTCTCCAGTTCCCTCCTCTCAGCCTCAAAGTGTGCTTGAGAAAACACAGGGCAATCCTTAGTTAACATCTGCCCTTAACACACATTGTCATTCTCAACTTTGTGTCCATATGATTTCTTCCCTGAAATTCCACAACAGTCTCTTCTGTCTAATCAAAACTTGATCCCATACTGATTGTTTAACTCAAGAGTCAGGAAATACCTAACTTTATAGGAAGCTTTCTCAATCTAACTACACACCCAATGAAATTAAGCCTTGTGCCAGAGTTCCATGTCAGTTATTGTACAGTTTATAAAAGCATACAATTTTGAATAGTTATATAATTTTTTTCCGATTGTTACACATATAACTGAATACATTTAACTAGTTTATAAGCCCAAGGATAATAGCCATGTGTTTCTTTTCTATTGGCCATAATTATGTTTCCAAAGTTTGAGTTCAATAAATGCTTGCTTAATGAATCTATTAAATCATAAGAAAGGAGGACAAGCTATGCAAACTATGAAGATAAGCTATACTACACACAAAATGAAACACACTGCACACAAACAAAACTTATAACCTATGGGGATGCCAGGATGGCTCAGCAGGTTAAGTGCTTGCCTTGCAGCTGCACAGTCTGAGGATCTAGTCCTGGCCCAGCCTGGTCCATGAGGACCCATGGGCGTGCTTCCCATGCGAGGCCCCCAGTTCACAGGGGCATGCTTCCCATGTGGGAGGCCCTCGGTTCAGTTCCTGTCCTGCACAGCCTCACATCCACTTGTGGCATGAAACTATGTCAAAACTAATGATGTATGGCTGTGAGGACTGCTCTGGGCCCTGCCCCTTCTGTCTGTCTCTCTGTCTCTCTCTGTCTCTCTCTGTCTCTGTCTCTGTCTCTCTCTGTCAAACAATAAAATAAATCTTTTTTAAAAAACTATAACCTATGAAGTTAAACAAATCTTTATTTTTCAGAATAACCTATTTATTAGCATAGTATTTTAATAATAGCATTTTTGTAAGGAGAAAATATGTTACAATGGAATTAACACAGGAATAGTGAGCGCTAGAGTTGGAAAACCCAGTCTCTGACCCACAGTGCCATAGAATAGCCAATTAACTTTGGGCAAATCACTTAACCTCTCTCAAAAAGGAGTAATTACTATGTACTCTGCCAAGCTCACAGGGTTATTATTACGATACAATAAGATAATATATGAAAGTGCTTCAAAATTTATAAAGAGCTATACAGATAGTATTATTTTAGTGATAAATATACCCTCCAATTTAAAATAACATTAACTTGCAAAAGGAAAAATTAAAGGGCAACTATCTATGATATAGAATTTATCACTGAATAAAATAAATCATTTTAAAGTCCAGCAACTCAAATTCAATCTAAAGCGATTAAAATATGAGTCAACTGCCAAAACTGTGCTTCACATTCAATTTTTCAGGAACACATTTATTACATAAAGCAAAAGGCAGATCTTTGAATCAGGCCACAAATCACAATCACAAGGCCATTCACTGAATGCACTGAGGGCCTTCACCAATGTGACAAAATCAGATGCTGCAACAATAAAAAGATGAGTGGTTGTTAGGAGTTGGAGGCTGAAGAAGAGAAAGGAATGAACAGGAAGAGCACAGGGGATTTTGAGGGCAGTATAAGTATTCCATACAACATTTAATAATGAATATGCATTGTTACATATTTGTTCAAACCCATAAAACGTACACCAAGCGTGAGCCCTAATGTAAACCAGGGGCTTTGGGTGATAACGATGTGTCAATGTAGGATCATAAATTGTAACAAATGTACCACTGTGGTGGGGAATGTTAATAATGGGAAAGGCTATACATGTGTAGAAGAAGGAAATACATGGGAAGTCTCTGGACTTTCTGCTCAATGTTGCTGTGAACGTACAACTGCCTTAAAAGAAAAGTAAAGTCAATTTAAAAAAAAACACAACTCTGCAAAGTTTATCTGGCTCCATTTTATAACCTGGTACAATGCACCATGCCCCACAGTTGAAGAGGTGAACCAGCACATGTAGGAAATACTACGGTTGACTTCTGGTTTACAGGAAAACATGTGATTTACCAGGACACAGCAAAGTCTGATATATGTAAGAATCCCTAAATCTGTTTCACAGACCTATTGTTTATGGACATAACGAGGTATGAAGAAGCAGATGGAGCAGCTGCAAGCAGGCTGAGACTTATTTGTAGCACTGGTGAAAAAGTCAAATATGAAACTTTCAGGATTTGTTAGAGTAGCTGTTTAAAATTATTTTCAAGCTTTTTAAAACCAACAAATTATCACAGTATCCAGACTTCAAAAAATCTAGGTAATTTCTGTTTTGCCAAGCCTATTTACAGACCATCAAAGACAAGACATTACAGAGTCAGCTAGTTTTTTGAAATGGTTTACCAACATTCTAATCTCAGTTTTTATGTCTTTATATGGGTGAGGATTTTAATCAAAAAAGTATCTGGAGGCAAATCTATTCAAAAGGGTCACAAACACAAACCAATGGGAGATTCACATAAATTAGCAAATTAGAGAACTTTGCTTTTTAAATGTTAATCTCCTAGAAAGGCTGTCATAATTACCTAAGAGCTCCATCCCAGCCAAGGAAGGGAAGTGAGGCAGAAAGGGGAAAAAGAAACATGGACAGGAGGAGGGAAGGGGCAGGCAAAGAACAGACACCTGAAATACAGAGAGAGGTAAAAGACACCAAAGATAAACCTGGCCAACTGCTACCTACTATCCATTTTCACTCATAACAAGACTATTATAGAGAAAATAAGATTTTGCTGCTACATATTTGGGGGGCATTATTTTTCTTAATGCAAATTGATCAAACAGTATTAAACATAAACCAGGATAATACGTGGGAACTGAAGAAACTAGCTTCCTGGTAAGTTTCTGTTCACTGTAGACATGAGGGAAGACAAGATGAGTCTCTGCTTCACATAAGTCTATTAAAAAGAATATTGAACTAGAATTTGAACACTAAGCTCCTAGTCTGGGTTTCTGACTCTCTTGACAAGTGACTTTACATTAGTCAATAAACTTTTATCAATGTTCTCATCACTCAAACAATAAATATTTTTGAGTGCTTAAGAAATGAACTATTTTAGAGTTTCTCAACCTTGACTGCACTTTAGAAGCACCTGGAAAGACTTACAAAATACAAAAAAAAAAAAAAGAATCTTGGCCCCTGAGGTTCTTATTTAATGGGTGTCGGGTGGAGCCCAGGCACAGTTTTTAAAAACATTTCCTTAAGATTTTAATGTGCAGCCAGGGTGGAGAACTAGTGGTATATTTCATTTTACATGTATATATAAGGAACAACAAAATAATGCCAAAAACCTTCCCCACTTCCTTTGAAAGATACCAATTTCCCCTTATCAGATTTTGTTTTAACCCAGATTCTCATTGTCTCATGCCTAGATTGAAAGAATGGCTTTGTGTCTATTTTTCCTTCTTCCAGCTCTTCCCAATCCAATAAACTACTATATACCGGTAGTTTGTAACCTGAAACATTATCCCACTGAGAGTCATTTTAAGTATTAATAGTATCACAAAAAACTATTTTCATCAAAGGATATGCAATGTATGTATTTGTGTATGCATTTGTGTGTATGTATAATCTCAAGCATGCTCTATTTTTATTCAATTCCAGTATACCTATTTTCATTTATACACAATGGATATTAATCTGCTTACATGCAAAAACATTGCCCCTAAATAGTTCATGGCTGAATTTTGTCAAAAATGGCAACCGAGTCACTCACAGATTTCTCATTTAAATTCTGAAGTGTTACCACAAAATACATACATACAAGTGGGGCAAAAAAGTAAAATAAAGTGGAATTATTTCAAAAAGTCCTCTGTTACTGTAGACCCTGATAAAGTTTATGGTGAATGAATGCTTTATTAAGAACAAACATGGTTCTGGGTTCTGTTAATGCTTGCTTCAGAAAACCAACTGAAGGCTTAAAAGCCAAGGATTGTAACCACATGACTCTCATATTTATGAAAAATATTATGAAATACCATCTAAACAATATATAATGAGAAAACTGACCAAGTATCTGACTTATTCCCTACCTTTAAGGAGTTCTCCATCTTCTTAGGGACAATAAGACACAAACGTAAAATGAAAATAAAGGCAGTACTAGCAAGTAAGTGGTAAAGACAATTAAGTACAATGGGAATTCAAAGAAAACAGGAGACTGCCATGTACTCAGGGAGTTGAAGACAGCTTCTTGGAAAAGCTGGGTCTTGAAGAGATCAAAAAAAGGAGAAAATCCCAAGCATGTGGATGACTTCCTACAAAGATGAGGCAGAAATTCATAAAATATATTCGAGGGACAGGAAGTTGTCCTAGTTGGAACAGAGGGTTCTGTGTAAGAACTTGGGGGGAGGTAAGGTTGCAATAATAAATAGGAGCCAAACAGTGAAAGTCCTGAATGCCAAGGTAGGATGCTTAAACTCTGTCCTAGAGAGATCCCTTACAGGTTATAAAGGAAAAATAAGCAAAAGAATGTATGCCTTTAATGACGCAGCCTGAAGCCATTTTTCTTGAAGCTTTTAAAGAACACTCCAAGCAGGACAAATACCTTGCCAATATATTCATGAACATGTAAACATATTGTTCAGGAAAGCTGTTCAGAGCAAAGGAGTAAATACTCAAGCATGTTTTCCAAAATACAAAGTCAGTGATCAATTATGCATTTATAGTCCTTAAGGTAACTCCTAAAAGAATAACAGGGCGGAGGGCTTCAATTATAGGTTTTTCTCTTCTACCCACCGTCCTCCAAGCATATATTGTGACTTAACATCCAGAAACATCACACACTGAAATAGTGTTATTCGGAAAATAAGAAACCTTTTATCACTTCTCAGTGTATGTAAATTTACTTACTATACTGTTTTAATATTACTGGATCTATTAAAATAATTTTGTCCATGATTTCTTTCAACAAAGCAGATGAGGACATATAAATAACACATTTAAAGATTACAAAAAGTAAAAACACTTTCATAACACCAAAGTATACCTAAAATGATAGTCAGCATTGATCTGTAAGACAGACGGGAAAGAGTGTATTCATAGCACACAAAATATATTTTTAAAAGTCATCCACAACAAAGAGTAGCACAGAGCATTTGAAGAATATTACAGTAGACAAATTTCTCATCCCAAATGATAAGCCATTAACCCACAACAACTCCATAAAGAATGGAGTTGATTATGTTTCTAAAAAAAGAAAAAATGTTCTTAAAATTTCTGGCTACCTCTGCTATAATATGAAGACTATAACATAACTCAAAACAAGGATTCCTCCCCTGGTAACGGAGACACGTGATTGATGATTTAATTTGCCACTGTAGCAAATACTAATTTAACCACCACTACCTTCTGAACACCGGGGAAATGGAAAATCTCCGTGTTTAAGGCACACTTGACAAGACGGCAAGCATGTTCTAAGATGATGCGAACACACACAAAATAAGAACACAGAACACCCATGGCAATACGGCTGCTGTCCTGTGAGAAGAGTTCTAGCCTTCTTGCAGACACGTATGCCTTTGAAGAACACGCAGGGATTGATTTTTATCCTCCCCCACCCTCCACCCCCTTTTCGGGAAAGATGGGAACATCCAGGAGAGTTGGAAGAAACGCATTAAGGAAGGTGTCCTTACCTCCCTGTCCACCCCTTACTCGGGTAATGGGCTTTAACCAGAAGGCTCTTTCAAGCCTCACAGCCCATCGGTTCCCCCTCCCACCGTCCCCTCCAGTCCCTTCTCTGCCCCCCACACTCGGAGCAGGCTGCTGGGACTGGGTCCGTCTCACCGCCCCCGCGCCCCCGCCCAGACCAGCCACGCAGACACCCACTCCCCCCACCTCCCCCTGCGGAGCCCAGCTTCTCCTCAACCCACCACCTCCCCCGGCCCGCCTTGTCACCTGCTTGGGTGGTGTCCGTCAGATCGTACCCGCTGCCCGGGAAGTCTCGGAGTTTCCGACCGCTGAGGCTCAGGATGCCGGAGTTGCCCGCCTCCTCCAGGGCCCGGTCCAGGCTCCTCCCGGTGGGTTGAGGCTGCAGGCTCCCCGGGTTCCACTGCGGCCCGTTGGGGAACTGCTGGCCGAGGAGGGTCGGTACCGGGATGGGCACCACCAGGCTCCCGCCGCTGCCGCCGCCCCCTCCGGCTGCACCCCCTCCTCCGGCCGCTCCACCGCCACCGCTACTGCCACCTCCGCCACCCCCACTGTTCCCACCACCTCCCTGACTCGCCGCCATGTTCCTGAGAGAGCGAAGAGCCCCCGACAATACTCTCAGCTGGCGCCGCGGGTGTAGGGGGTTCTGAGGACGCATGCGCCGTCTGGGGGCGGCGAGAGGGGGAGAGGGAGAGGGAACCAGGGGGCGGGCTTGCAGGAGGTGTTGGGTAGGGAGAAGAAGCGGTGTGGAAATGTGCAACAACGATTGCTTTCAGAAATGTATGATCAGAGAAAGGATGCTCAGTCCCGGGTCCGCTGCTTTGGGTACCAGAAGCTTGGGAAGGGACAGCAGCTTAACTGTAGGTTATTTGGACACGTGCACCCAAATCTCTGAGTGGCTTCACCTTTTTCGTCCTGCGAAACAAAGGAAAACATATGAGATCGGGATGAGAGGGATTCGTTTCGCCGTATATTGCAACAGCCTTCAGGACGACCAGCACCTTATTGAAATGCTTAACGCAAGTGCCTGAGGACTTGTTTACCAGTGTTAACACGCGCAGAATGGATGGGGAGCGTTGGGGGGACGGAAATCAATGCATACTTGAGTTTCAAGCCCAGAGGAATGTTGCCATAATTTAAAATTCCAAAATAAGAAAAGACTTTTTAACTGTTTTCAAGGAAACCTCTCGTTTTACCGTGTGTGGGTCTCCGCCAAACTGCTGACCTACAAAACTTGGAAAAGTTCTCTGCATTCTGTTCTATCACTCTTTGAAGTTGCGCCAAGATCTCCCAAATATCCCTAGTTTCTTCTCATCATGTCAGTGTAGCTGATGGAAAACACTTTGATCATGAAACTACCTTACACTTTACTTTTGAAATACTGGTTGGGATTTTGAAGGTTTAACACTGCGGATATGAAGCTAATCAACCTTGGATATTAACAGTTCAGCCTCAGAACCCAAACCCAATCTTTCAGGACACTGCCACCCCACCACCACCACGCAGATTTAGTCAAATCTTTTTTACTATGAGCTAGTAAAGTTACCAAAAGTACTATCCGAATGCTTGGTCATATTCGCTTATTCATTTGAATATCCTATGCAGCTCCTTTACATCCATTTCATTTTGAGCAATCTGTCAACAATCTCATTTTCTTAGCAAAATCTCCACACAAAAATTATTTGCCATAGACTACTGTGGAAAAAAATACAGGAAATAATTACAACTTGTCTAAATTGTTTGGGGACTATACAAGTTAGTGAATAAGACCAGGTTGCAAGAAGTCACATTTGCCAAATGTATGACACACATAAGGAACAAAACAGAATCAAATTCTACAACGAATTAGCAAATGAAATCAGATTATTTAAACCCACTGCTGTCACAAAGAAATGTTGTACCTTATATTTCATCTTCCTTATATCAAAAATAAAATCTGATATTAATTGAAAACCTCCAGAATCATGAGGGGTGAGGAAGGAAACTAAATTCATTACAGAAAATAATTAGGAAAGGAACTACTTTAATAATTAGCCAATAAGAGTTTCTGTGATTATTTAAAACAATGTACTAGACTCCAGAAAAAATAAGTCCTTGGGATCAAGATACCTGTCAAGTGTAAAAGGCCATATATAACCATACAAAGGCATCTCAGATTGTCATGTGTTTCTTAAGCCATTGTAAACATTGATGTCTCTGAGACGATTTAATTTGCTTTGAGTGCAGTTATAATGCAAATATGATCAAGAAATAATTATATGTATTTAATGTCAAGGTGTGAACTGTAGAAATAATTCTCTTAAGATGTTGTTTTGAATTTGTACTAAAGTAACATTGACAACGCAATGGAGTATTTGAATGAAAACAAGACTGATACTCAACAAATTCATATGGCTGACTACTCAACAGAAGATTCAAGCTCAAGTGACGCTACCTTAACCAATGTAATGTTTGTAAATGAGCAAGACCTATATCTATATCAAGCAGTGATGGTTGTGATTCAGGAGATGGAGAATGGAATTGAGAAGAAAAAGAAAATATCCCAAATATAAAACCATTTACCTAAATTGCTGGAACAAATGCTTCAGTTTTGCGAAGAGTAAGAGCAAATCATACATCTCCTTGTGCTTTGAAACAAGTGCTAAGTGATGATTTTTTAAAATGATAACCATAGAAACAAATAGATATGCAAGTCAGAAGATAAAGGAGCAGAACTTGAAAAAGAACCAGGAGTGGTTTCCAGTATCAACTGATGAAATGAAAGCGTGTGCTTTGTTACGTGTCATAATGCCACAAACAATTCTAAAATAGATATGTACTGATCAAAAAGAGCAATATTAGAGACACTGATATTTTCAAAAACTATGTCTTGGGGAAGCTGGGATGGCTCAGCAGCTTAAGCGCTCCCTTTGCAGCCCTGGGAACTGAGGATGGAATCCTGGCCCTGACCTGTGTGGACCCACATGCTGATCTGGAGTTTGCTTCCCATGTGGGAGGCCACCAGTTTGGTTCTCGCTGGGGCAAACTTCCCGTGTGGGAGGCCCTTGGTTTGGCCCCCAACTCATAGAGGTGTGTGCCTCCCATGTGGGAGACCCCAGGCTCAGTTTCCGCCCTGCATGGTCCCCACTCACCGTGTGGAACAAAATCATGTCAAAAACTAATGACATAAAACTCTCTCTCTCTCTCTGTCTCTGTGTCTTTCTATCAAAAACAATATAATAAATCTTAAAAAAAAATATTGCGTTGTCAGATAGCTCAACAAGATGAGTGTTTGCCTTGCAACTGTGAGGTCTGGGGATCGAGTCTCAGCCCCAGCCCATACCAACCCATATACTGAGCTGCGGCGCAGCAGGTAACCACCGAGATGGCTGCGAAGTTCTTGCCTCCCACGCAGGGAGTCTACAGTTTGGTTTCTGACCCCCATGGCCCCATATTTACCTGTGTGGAATGAGACTATTTCACAAGTGATGGTGTACAACTGTGGAAACTGCTTTGGGCCTCTCTCTCTCTCTCTGTCTCTCTCTCTCTGTCTCTCTCTGTCTCTCTGTCTCTCTCTGTCTCTCTCTCTCTCTCTCTCTCTCTCTCTCTCTCTCTCTCTCTCTCTCTCTCTCTCTCTCTCTCTCTCTCTCTCTCTCTCTCTCTCTCTCTCTCTCTCTCTCTCTCTCTCTCTCTCACTCCTGCTCTTGAACAATAAAGTAAATCTTTAAAAATAAAAGAATTCTGGGGAAGCCGGGATGGCTCAGTGGGTTAAGTGCTCGCTTTGCAGCCCTGGGGACTGAGGATCAAATCCCAGCCCCAGGCCATGTGGACCAACATGCTGAACTGGGGAGTTCCCCCAGTTCAGTTCTCACCGAGGTGAAGATCCTGGCCCAGTTCCTGCCCTGTGCAGCCCCGCCCACCTGTGGAGTGAAACTATGTGGAAAACTAATGCTGTCAACTATGGAGACTGTTCTGGGCCCTCCCCCTTCTCTCTGTCTCTGTCTCTGTCTCTCTCTGTCAAAAACAATAAAAATAAATCTTTAAAAAATAATAAAATAAAAGAATTCTGGGTTCAGTGACATTAACGTTCTTTGTATAATTGAGTTCTATTATATATTTCACAATCTGATATGCTGTTTATTCTGATTTTCTTTTTACATAGATTATATCAATCTGTAATTCTAAAAACATCTTTTGTATTTTAATCTTAATTCTCTGTATTATGCCCTAATAATTTAACATTTATTCTAGTAATTTTTTCTCACTGCTGTTCTTGTATATTCTGAACTGAATATCATCCATTACATTGCATATGGTATTCTAGATTCTTTCTTTGCAACATAAACAGTTCCTAGCACAGAAATCTTGTGTGTGTGTTGGGTGAAGATGGGTTACTTAGAGGGTATTTGTACTTTTGGAGAAAGAAAAAGGAGACAGCTGGCAGGACTTTTCTCCCTCATTCTGACCCTAACTTGCTATATTCAATTGCCTAATGCAGTCTAAATGAACTAAACCCTCAACAAGCTAAGCAACCAATCTCCACCAAATGGGTACTCTTACAAGTTGAGCAGAAAAGAGTCGTTTTTGAAAAGATCATTTTCAGGAGAAATTTTCAACAAATGTATTATTTGAGAGGCAGGGATACTCACCACTATACTAATGAGGATGGCGGTTATTGGAAATAAGCTTTATGATGCTTTCACCACACCATCCCACTACCTTCTTTTTACTGCCACCACATCAACGCCTTTCACCTCAGTGTCAATCACACTCAGTCTTGGATCAGAGCAAAACAAAACAACTTCAAAACTCTTTCTCAACAGTCTCAAACTCAAACTAATCCTCTTCCTACAATCCTCAATACATTCCCTTTTGTTAAGACCTAGTCAACTCTCTCTTGGACTATTATTATACTACACCCTCCTAACCAGTCTCCTCACTTCTGGTCCTGCCTCTGGTCTTTTCTATTTTCCATACTGCTGCCAGAGTGACTTGTCAAGAATCGTTACTTACCAATGTCCCTATTGCCTACAGAAGCAAGCCCAGCTGCCTTAGCATGGCATACAGGACCTTTCATGATGTGACTCCTTCCTATTGCTCCAGTCTCATCTCTCATCACTCACTTGCTTTGTACTTTCTGCTCTAGTCTACCTGTATTGAATTAACTTAGGTTTCCTGCCACATACCATGCTGTTCCCCTTGACTGAACTGACCTCCTCAAACTGTTTTTTCTGGGTAACTCCTACTCTCCATTCAGGATTCAGTTCAGACATCACCTTTCCAAAAAGCCTTCCTTTAACTTCTTGTCAGTTGACTTCTAGTCAGTTCACTGTGTTCTCAAAACTCTTTCTGCTTACCGCTAGAGTATTAGTTACGACAATATATTATCGCTTTTTCTGTCTTGTTTTACTCAAATGTGAACTCTTAAAAGGCACAACTGTGTCAAATTGGTACCTGTAGTCTGGCACACAGTAGAGAGTCAAAAATATTTTGTTCCAGAGCCATCGTCATGACCTGCAGTTTATGAGCTTGTCAGCCAGAATATGAAAAAGCAGAGCCATTCTTAAGGGAAAGTGCTGAGATGATGGGCTTTCTCCTGCCACTGGGAGCAGAGGGACCTGGAGATCATGCAGCAGGAGCAGAAAATGGCAAATGAGAAGCAGGAAAAGCCCGAGTAGCTTTGTGGCTTCCTATCTAATCCTCTTGCCCTTTGCCTGGGTGACTGGAACCAGTCCCACCACGGTCACATTTTCGCTTGTAGTGTTCACAGATCCCAGCGCTCATGGCAGTCAGTGCCTTTGCCCTGAGTCTGCAGCGGTTCCCTTTTATGTGTCCTTCCCCTCAAGTAGCCACTCTCCCTCTGTGCCACTCCCGGGATGTGATGGGGTTACCCCTTCTTAGTGTTTTATATTCCTGTTGGGCTCACCCCAAAGTATTAAAACTAGCTTTTTAATTCCTTGGAAAAAATATTTTGTTCCTTGAATAAAATATAGAGGTGACTAACATATAAGCCTCAGATTCACCACATTATATATGGCTCCTGGGTACCACTTTAAAAAATCTGGTAACAGCCCCTTTGGAGGCAAATGTAGATGTGTGTAAGAATTTTAATCTTTTAATCCTAACATCTGCAATAGGAAATCCTTTTTTCTCACAGTCACAATCTAAACTCAGTTCTCTCTACATCATAGTTGGGCTCATCTCTCTATCCTTGCACTGAATGCAATGCTGCCATGTTTCAGAGTTTTGTTATTTGAAACCCTGGGTCCCTTCTCAGACTTACAGTTTTATCTGAAGACACCAACAGCTAATTTAATTCCTTGTGAATGCCTTCTCTATCCTTTCCCCCTGATTTCTGAGAGCCTCAGACTCCAGCCATGTGAGCAACTAAATTCCACTGCTTTCTGCCCTAAGGCTAAATCCAAGAAAGGTTTTCTGGCTCATAAAATTGTCCTGCTGTTTGGAGTAGAGGGCACAGAGTCTGGGTGTAATAACAGAAAATGTTAATGAGCACACTGGGTATATTGAAGCATGTAAATCAAATTCATAACATTCTATAACATTTCTATGAGCTTAAAAACATCTTGACAGACCTATTCAAATTGCATGCATGTGGGAGAATTGTGTTCATAGCTACAAGGTCAGACAATTAAGTCCACAAACTCATCCTAGAAAAAGTGCTACATACCTCATTGCTGAAAATCAATCACTACAGTCCCCTTTGAAGTACTCCCCTTTGGAAACCATGTATAACGCCAGAGCCTAGTCCACCTTCAGAGCAATTTTGGAACTCTTTCTGGAATGGCCACCTGAGCCACTGTCATGTTACCCTTGATGTCCTGAATGTCATCAAAACATCTTTCTTTCAATATCTCCTTTATCTTCAAGTAAAGAAAAAAGTCATTGGGAGTCAGATCAGGGGAGTAGGGAGAGTGTTCCAATACATTTATTTCTTTACTGGCTAAAAACTCTCTCACAGACAGTGTCATGTGAACTGGTATATTGTTGTGATGCAAGAGCCATGAGTTATCTGTACAGCCTGTGGAGACTGCTCTGGGCCCTCCTCTCTCTCTCTCTCTCTCTCTCTCTCTCTCTCTCTCTCTCTCTCTCTCTCTCTCTCTCTCTCTCTCCCTCTTTCTCTCTCTCCCCTTCTCTCAAACAATAAACTAAATCTTAAAAAAGAGAAAAAAATGGACAGCTGATCTACCAGCTTTCTAAGGAAGGACAAAACAGGTTGTTAAACTGCTGACTTCAGAGAGAGGATCAGTAGGTGACAGTGAGCAGCAGCTCTTGCAAATGACTGGAAGTGGGAAAAGTCATGGGCTGTGGGACGGGGACTGGCATTATTGAGAAGTCTGTGTGTCACCTTTGGTGGGAAGGCTATCTACTGCTACCTCTCTTCTAGATATGCTTTCATCTACTATCATCTCATCCCATTCCCTACTTCCCTCCCTTCCTTCCATTGTCCCTCCCTCTTTCTTTCTTTCTTTCTTTCTTTCTTTCTTCCTTTATTTCTTTATACTCTGTGACCCTTAGGTCATTCATTCTCTGTAATCCATTCCTTCCTAATATGTTTTAATTAACAACAAAAATCACACTCAATAATATGACACAACTACTAAAATTTGGTGGCACAATTGTGTACAATTTCAATAAATGTACATAAATTATGTTAAAGAAGATAATATTTTCACTCTACTTTTTTATTAGTCAAAATACACCTGAATATTTAGTGTATTTATTTATTTGGTGTACATGCTTTAAAATATATTTTCCTGGGCAATGTTTCTTAAAGAATCCATGGGCTATCAGCATCAGAATTATCTGGAATGCTTGTTAAAATTTCAGATTCCTAAGTTTTATCCCAGACCTATTGAATCAGAGTCTCTGGGTATGGGACCTGGGGATCTACATTTTTAACATGCTCCCTAGGCAATTCTGTTGCATATTAAAGCTTGAGAACTAATGATTTAAGAGCATATGATAATGGCCTTCAACTATTTGGAAGTGTTCTTAAATGGAAAAAGGAAAAGATTAATTTTGAGTTGCTGAGAATAGTTTTGTGTTGTTCAAGAAGACAGAACTTAAACTATGTATAAAAGTTATAGCAGGAAAGTGTTCAAATATAAGGGAGATTTTTTTTAACAACAAGACCTAACCATATGTAGAAAACTAATGACATGCGACTATGGAGACTGTTCTGGGCCCTCCCCCTTCTCTCTGTCTCTCTCTTTCAAAAACTATTTTAAACATTCTTTTAAAAATGGGGGTGGGGGGAAATGCTGGGATGGCTCAGAGGGTTGAGCACTCTTCTTGCAGCCCCAGGGTCCAAGGATCTAATCCCTGTCCTGGCCTGTGTGGATCTATATGCTGAGCCCAGGTTGGTTCTCACTGGGGTGAGCTTCCTATGTGGGAGGCCCCTGGCCCAGTTCCTGCCCTGTGCAGCCCCGCACCCACTTGTGTAATGAATCTATGTAGAAAACTAATGATGTAATTTACAACTATGGAGACTGCTCTGGGCCCTCCCTCTTTTCTCTTTCTGTCTTTGTCTGTCTGTCTCTCTGTCAAAAACAGTTTTTAAAAATTTATTTAAAGATATAATCATCAATAAGACTAACCAACTTGCAAAATAATGAATTCTCCAGATAGAGGGCTCTCTTGAAAGGATAATGTAGTGGGAATTCTTACATTGAGTGAAAGGTTAAACAAGGTGATATTTTGACTCCCCTCTAGCTAGTACATTTGATGAATTTATACAATAAGCTTCAAGCCATTAAAATTATTCCATGGCCTACAAAACTGATAATCCTTGCCTCTTTGATTTTTTTTGTTTTAGCATTCCTTTGTAAGCAACTAGTATATGCTAAGTACTGTGCTAGGTTGTAGAGATACAATGGTCAAGAAGTAGTACTGTTCCTGCCTTTCAAAGTAACAGTATAGTGAGAAAAAAAGGTGAAAGTACATTATAGAATGGTAAGTATTGTAATGGAGAAAAAGGAACATAGAAGTGGCATCTAACTGAACTTTGGAGTCAGGGAAAGCTTAATGGAGCAGATAATATCTATACTGAAAACTCAATGGTCAGCAGGAGTTAAAAAGATAGAAAGGCAAAGAGAGGGGAGAGCTTAAGCAAAAGGAAGGAGGCAAGAGATAGCATGTTCACTCAAGGAAATGAAGGTAGATCAGAATGGCTAGGACAAAAGACACAAAGTGATACTGAAATGACAAATAAGGTCCAAATCTCTAGGCCACATAGATCATAATAAAGAGTTCGAATTGTATGTCAAAGGCAATGTGGAACCAGTGAAGAAAGAAAATAATAGGATCAAATTTCCAGTATACCAAAAACCATTGTTCAGTGCAGAGAAAGTATTAGACAGGAGGCAAGACTAGAGGCCTGGACCAATTACAAAAGGCTTTTTTCAATGTTCCAGAAGAAAAACAATATTGCTTAGACTGGTGAGTGGGCATTGGAAACAAAGAAAAGAAAATTGGTTGAGGAATAATTACAAGATATCGTTGATAGGACTTGGTGATAGATTGAGTATAAGAGTTAAGACAAGGGTGACTCGGTTTCATGGTTTGAGCAGCTTGATGGATGGTAACACCACTCAGTGAGCAAAGCAAACAGGGGAAGTAAACTCTATGCATAGAAAATGGAGATGATGAGGTCAAATTTGAACATGGAGAATTTGAGCAGTCTATAAGTTATCCAGATGGAAATAGGCAATATGCAGCTACTTATGGGAAGCAGGAGAGAGATCTGAGCCAGAGACATAGATTTGAGAGCCATCAGCTTTTGGAACCACATGTGTTCGTAGAATCAACCAAGCAGAGTAAAACCATCTTTTGGTATCTAGAGGACTTGGTTATAGGGCCCTCATGGATGCTCAAGTACCGCATATAAAATTGCATGTAGCCTATATTTGTATAGAGGCCACACATCAATTCATTTGCATGGATTCCGCATAGTGCTTGGCAGGTGGAAATTTCAAGGTTTGCTTTTGGGAATTTCCTGGGATTTTTTTTCAAATAATTTTGATCCACATTTGGTTGAACCCGCAATTATGAAACCCATGGATGCAGCTAGATAGTAAGTGAAAAGAGAATCTAGAACAAATCCCTGTGAAAACTAACAACTAAGCTACCAGATGAGGAAAAGAGAAAAAATCTGCAATGAATACTGAGAATGTCTAGCTTTTTTATTCATTTGTTTGTATTGTTTTATATCTTTTTTTTTCAGAGTCACTGAACTCTAAGAATGGTATGTATACATTAAAATGCACTCATCCCATCTGACTACTTGGTTTTCTGATAATTTCTTTAGTAAACAGAACAGTCTCTGGCTCTGACTTCCAGCAGCATCATTCTGGGAACCTACGTGCTTATTCAGCATCTAGCTGGCTTTGATCTCTGGCACAAAGTTTCCTGTGACTACCACCTGCTTTCTGGTTAGTACCTCACAGCTATCTTTAATATTCATTGATTGAATAACGAATTCATAAAATAGAGACTTACTCCACCATTGTTAGTACTAAAAGAAATAACTATGTAACAAGTATACTGCCTGGAACATAGTGAGAGTGTACAAATAGTGTCTGTCAGTTTTATCATTCAGACTTTTTGCTCTTAACTCTGGAGCATCACTTTATCTTTTTACTCTAATGTAATGTACAGTTCTCACTGGACACCACAGACCCTCGCTTTTCTTCTCATTTCTATGAGGTTGCCAGTTGCCTTCATACTTGGCAATGATTTCAACATTCTTTGTATTTCTGTAACTGTAATTCTGATTTCATCTAATCCAAAAAGATTAATTAAAATGTCCTTTTAAGAATTCTAATATTGTACAAAAATTAATGCTGGAAATGTATCATTCTGTGTATTAGAAAAAGTATTGTTTACAACTTTCATAATAGTCTTTGCAATTATAGTTGCATACTATAATTAAAAATAAAAGGAAGATGAACCAATTGAAAAGAAGGACGCATGCTACAGAATTTAGTAAATAAAACCCCTGTCAACTAATATGAAAGCTGATAAAGTTTAAGTTTAGTTTCAGCTTCTTTTATGTATTAGATGTGCTCAAATCCGTAGTGGGTAAAAGCAGATTTGGAAATAGTGATGATATGAAAAAAACTAGGGAAAAATGTACTTGGTGAATTGTTTTCTTCAGCCCCGAGGCAAGGAATGAGTCTGTTTACCAGCTGTCTGCCTATTTTCCTAATGTATCTGTTGGGCATTTCCTATAGAGATGAAAACAAACAACAGGCTTGCCAATGTAGGTAAAATTCTGAACAGGTAGACTAAAAAATGGTAATTGATATGGTAAGACAAAGAATAATGTTATAACACTGCTGAATTATGCATATGTAATAGCTTCATTTCTAAAAAGGCACATAGAGCAGTTCATAGACATGGGGTTTAAATTTTTCTAATAGTAATAAAAATTTTAGTTTGTCCAAAGGCAAAAATAATGAAACAACTAGAATGAGGAAGAAGACATAAATTTTTGACAGTACCTTGGTTAGTTCAATATCATAGACCGACTTCAGAATACTACCACAAAAGCAAAAATGTAATACATTAATATAAATTTACTTAAATATTATAAAATTTTTTATGAAAATGTGTCATTATTTTGTAATAAGTAGAGACAACACTAGTTTGCCCCAAACTCATTTCATAACATTTAACTAAAAGAGATTTTAATAAGCAAAACACATGTTATAGTAAAAATAATAGCATAATATTCCCTCAATATATCAAACCTCTTCATAAAAGAATAGGCTTCATAAACTTATCAACTGGATTATGTAATGATTCCCTATCAATTAAGATTCTCCCAAGAATATCAAGAGATTTTAAATTCATTATTTTAGAGTATTTATAGCACCAATCACAAAAGTACTACAACAAGAATGCACTCAGGATTATACTTACTAAATGAAAGGGTATAGACAGAAATAAGTCTTTCTCTCCAAGATCTAGCAGAGTTTCATGTGGAGGAGACACACTCAGCAAATCTCTCCTTGTCTGCCAATACAATCATGAATATAGGCCTTATTGTCATACGAGGTCTGTCCCAAAAGTATCCAGCAACTCTTCTACTGTTCAAAACCCTCTGCAAAATATTTTAAGATTTATTTTACTGCTTTTGAGAGAAAGAGAAAGATGGGGAGAACATAGAGCAATCTCCGTAGCTGTACAACATTAGTTGTGACATAGTTTCATTCCACACAGGTGGATGTGGGGCCACACAGAGTGGGAACCAAACCGGGGGCTGCAAGACAAGAGCCTTTACAGCCTTCTCAGCAGTTACCAGTTGCACCACAGTTCAGCACATGGGTCTGCATGGGCCTGAACCAGGGCCAGGACCCTTATCGCCTGAACTCGCGGTTGCAAGGCAATTGCTCAGACTGTTGAGTTATCCCAGCAACTTGGGGAAATAACTTCTATTGATATCTTCAAATGGCCATTTTGTTTTGTGTTCTTGAGTTTAGAGGAATAAAAAGTGGTGTTTTTAACCAGAACTTCTAACAGTTTTGATTATCCTTTCAGTATTAAGAAGCAAAGTAAATTGAAGTAAGACAAGATTTAATGCGGTGGTTTGAAACTAAAGAAATCTGTCTTGATTACCACTTTATAATCCTTTCTTGGCAGGTTTCATGCTGCAATTTGAGAAATTGGTTAAATGCATGAGAATAATTCATTGACCTGCTTGAAAGCAACTGACCTTTACTTGAAGCCTGTTAATCAGTGAGGAGTCAGAGAGATGTGACTAATCCCAGAGGAAGAACTTCTGAATATACCTTATTGTAGGTAAGACCTGGTATATATTTAGCTGAAATTAAGAACATGAAAGTGTTTTGAAGTGCATTATGTACATTTTAAAATATAGATGTAGCCATGTGAATTGTACAGTCAATGAAACTATAACCTCCAGTTATATTATACCCACCTAATTTTTAGATGAGGTAAGAAACATTATGGTCAGAATGGGGAAATTAAAGAATCAAAACCAAATGGATAAAATTAATCAATTGGAAATTTTTCTGAGGAAAATACCCCAAAAGAGAGGAATTTTGAGTATGAGGACAGTTGGACAAGGGGCTTCCTAAGTCAGAAGCATCCCCTTTGAAAGAAGGTGTCAATTTAAAATATAACAATGAACTATAATTAAGGCATTTTAAACACATCTTTCAAGAGGAAAATTGAAATGGAAAAAGCTTTGATAACTGATAAAGAGTGAGAGACGCAGAGTATAGCAATTTGTCCATTTCTCCAGTGCCATGTAATTGAGAGGATTGAAGGATTCCATTCTTCTTGACAGCTCCATCCCTATAGAAGTTGGGTTCACCTGATTATCATAATCAGATTACACTAGTCCGTTAAAATAATCTGGTCTTTCTTACTAAACCAGACTTTTATCTAGCAAATTTTTAATTAGGAACATTACCTGTCAAGTCCCTGATAAGTAGACTCTGTATGTATTCTGACACCATGTACAGGTATCCCTTGCTTTTCAAAGGTTTGCCTTATACTACTTCAGCTTTTATGAAAGACTTATATTATTACCTGGTTTTCGTTACCTGAAAGAAATTGAAAAAGGATTTTCACTTTTATGGGGAAAAAAAAAAGCTGAAAAGTGAATCGTTTTCAGAGTTGATTTTGCAGCAAGCCTTTATAGAGGCAGCGCACACCCTGAGCAGTGACAATGGTACCATCAATTTCCCTCCATGGGAAATATACTCAGCCACCATAGCTTTGAATTGTGTCTGTGAGCATCTGCACTCACAGATTAATTAATTGCATTTGCTTCTTCACTTTACACCATTTTGGCTTACAAAAGTTTTCATGGAAATTCTTTACTTTTCCGACTGTGAGAAAGCCATATAGAGACATGATGTAAGGTATAGCCTAAGTAGTCATCTTATGTAAAACATGAATATACTTGAACTGATGTTCTGCCATTGAGAACAGACTTATAAGATTCCACTAAAAAAAAAGAATTCTTTATCTTCAAAAGTTATTGAAGAAACTAAAAGTATTATACATTGGTACAGCTGATATGAAAACAATAAGGAAGGGGAAGTCCTCAAAATATTAAAACTGGAACTACTATGTGATGCAGCCATATACCTTTTGGGTATATACCCAAAGGAAATAAAATTAGTAGCTCAAAGAAATATCTGCACTCTCGTGTTCGCTGAAGCATTATTCACAATAGCCAAGATATGGAAATAGCCTAAGTGTTTGTCAAAGTCTAAATGAGTAAAGGAAAATGTGGTGTGTATATATACCTATTACTTAGCCATTATTATAAGAAAAAAAAAGAAAAGAAAATTCTGCCATTTGTAACATCATGGATGAACCTAGAGGACATTATGCTAAGTGAAATAATCCAGAGAAAGAAAAATCTAATGTATAATCTCACTTATATGAGCTGAAATTATAGAATCAGAGAGTTAAACAGTGGTTGCTAGGGACTGGGAGCTGGAAGACATGGGGAGATGTTGATCAAAAGGTACAAACTTCCAATTATAAGATGAGTAATTACTGAAGCTCTAATGTGCAATGTAGTGACTATAGTGAACAATACTATATTGTGTACTTGAAATTTGCTAAGAGAGTAGACTTTAAGTGTTCTCACACCTAACACACACACACACACAAACACACAAAGCCCAGGTAACTATCTGAGGTAATGAATGTGTTAATTAACTTTATTGTGGTGATCATTTTACAATGTATATATATTTTTTAAAATACATATTTGAAGATGTACATGATTTTATATATTGTATACATAAAATCACCATGTCGTACATCATTTTATTTATTTATTTATTTTAATATATTTTTATTTATTTTGACAAAGGAGAGAGAGAGAGAGAGAGAACTGAACTAGGGGAGCTCCCAGTCCAGCACATGGTTCCGCACGGGCCGAGGCCGGGACTCGATCCTCGGTCCCCCACGCTGCAAAGCGAGCGCCCAACCCACTGAGCCATCCCAGCTTCCCCTATTTTAAATACATAATATCTATAAGGTCACCACGTTGTACATCATTTGATATAATAAATAACCTAAAACCTGTACATATATTACATAATACATGATACCTAGTACATGATATATAATACACAGGGTGCCAAAAAAGTGTAAACACATTTTAAGAAGGAAAAAAACTATATTAAAATTGTAATACTCAATATATACCAGTAACAAAAGATAAATACAAGTCACGTTGGACTTCTGCAATTACAAGAGGTGCTCAAAGTGGTGACCACCAGCGTCCAGACACTTCTGACTACGGTCAACTACTGTTTGGGCAACACTGACCAAAGTGTCCACTTGCGTCCCTGCATATGTCCTTTCAATTTATCATGCATCTCAAACTTATCACAATAGGTGCAATTATTAGGTATGTTGGAGGCTCTATTGCACACTCATGCCTCCATTGGCATTATACTTCCACAGTGTCTTTGAATTTTATAGATTTATTTTTATTGTTTTTTGACAGAGAGAGACAAAGAGAAGGGGGAGGGCCCAGAGCAGTCTCCATAGTTGACATTAGTTTTCCATATAGTTTCACTCCACAGGTGCGCACGGGGCTGTGCAGAGCAGGAACCGGGCCAGGAGCCTCCCACATAGGTCCTGGCAAGAACTGAACTGGGGGCACACCCCAGCTCAGCATGTGGGCTCGCATGGGCCAGAGCCGGGATTCGATCCTTGGGATCCGGGACTGCAAAGTGAGTGCTTAACCCGCTGAGCCATCCCAGCTTCCTTGAATTTTAAATACCACTTCAAATTGTTCTTGTGCTCGTCCAATGACAGCCATGTTTCTGCCATTTTCTTTGACTGTCCTTCCTGTTGCATGGTGACATTAGCATTCACTTGATTAACACCATCTTTTTTTATCCCCCTTTAATCCCCCTCCCCCCATTTCTAATACCATCTTTTAAGCCAACATTATACTACACATTGCTACTGTAATTCAATTCAACTTCAAAAAGTAATGCATAGATAACATCTCTTAAAATGTGTATACATTTTTGGGTACCCCAGGTATATAATACATAATATGTAATGTGTAATATGTAATATATTATGTAATACAATGTGTAATATATAATATATTTTCATCTATTACAATATTTTATATTACATAATATATAATATATTATATAAGATTACCTAATACATAGTATCATCATGTACATCATTTTGTATGTATAATATATAATCATGCTGTACATGTTAAATCAAAATCATACAGTAAATCAGAATGTGTATTTTCATGACAGCACTAAGGGGCCCTGTATTTTGCCTTCCTATATTAATATTAAGTTAAATAAAATGTGCAATTGTAGCTTTACCATCGTGCCACCTTCAAGGGGACGTGTGCCATTGGTTCCCTCTAATTCTGAAGTGTACATACCCAGAGAACTTTATCACCTCTGGATTCAGGGTAATGGAGACTTCTGAGAGCTGAATTCCTGTTCATGGAGTACACTTCTATCACTCACTGACTGATGTTTGTTGTTGTTTTTTTCTTCTTTCGCTGAAAAACCTGATATACGTAAAGTGGTTGTGTATATGTGTGAAAAATGTTCAAATGAACAGTTACAGTTACATATTTAAAATTGAATATGCAGTTCACATAAAGTAGTCAAACTCATATAGAGTTAAATATAGTCCACATTACACCATACAAACTGAACTAAGGTCGTTAAATATAGTAAAATATGCCACCCCAAAGTATGCCTCTTTGGCATAAACATTATTTTGAGCTGATTATTTTGAGAAATAGCAGACACAGGAGAAGCTCTGAAAACAGAGCAAAACTGCCCTTTTGTAAGGGGAATTTACATTCATAAAGGAAATCTCAGTTTGTAAGTGTGTCTCTGCATCAGGAAGCACTGTAGCAAGGACTTAAATCTGTATAACAAACCATGTTAATGAAGTTCCATTTGTTTTTCTCACGTGAATGTGCCTTTTATTACAGGACCTCTCTGCCAAGAAATCAAAAAACAAGAGGAAAAATTGTGTTTCCTCCCCTACAGTAGCTGTAAACAATCTACTAAGTTTTAGAGATAGAGTGTGAGGGGACTTGGTAATATTTTGCTATATCCTAGTGACAGTATCCTCATTGACTAGGTAGGTAGTACCATTAACAAAGTATGTGCACAAAGAGCATTGCTCATACTACTGAAAAATTATGAATCATGAAAGTAAAGCAAATGCAACATCTGAAAAGCAAGCTTTGGCTCTTATCAAAACCAAAGAATAAGCCCAAAAGAAACTAACGCTAAATACAAAAGTTAAAGGTGAAAGTATTGATTTGATATCATTTAAAGGTGTTGAAGTTCCTTTATTTTTTTCCTGTTCCTGTATTGTGAAATATGAAAACCAGAGGATACTGCATCTATTTTAAAACATCAGTTTGGTATGTAAGGCTGCAATTATAGTAAACACTTTTTGTATTAAAGGTCAAAACAAATGGTGAATGCTACTTAACAAAGTACTTGAGCATGTATGGATTTTCAGTGAAATGCTTAATATAGAAAATAATTGTGATTATAGTATGGTATTTTATATAATAGCAGAAAAACTACACAATGTTCCCTCCTATTTATTTGCAAAAGGATCCTAACAAAGCTCTTACATCCCTAAGAAAATTTCAGAGTTGCTGAATATGCCTAAGAATGCAACTCATAATACTTCACCGAACTTGTGAAAGTCAATGATTTATCTGAATATTGAAATACAGGAGAACAACAGACAGTATTCAGCCCAGAAAATGAAGCAGTCACATTAATGAGGGATATAGATCTCTTACTGAATGCATTCTGTTACCAAGAAAACATAAGATATTTGATATCACAATTGAAAAATATTTTTCCTATTTAAAAAATATATGTTTCTTTGAATTTTATAGGATGAAGCTTTTTTTTAATGCCATGTCTGAAATGTGGCTTCAGGGACAGATACTAAATTATGAAACCTGAACAAAAATACTCAGAGAGTAAAATGTCTTGACCAAATAGATTTTCTTATGAAATGTAGCTCAATTAATTTTTGTTCTAATTTTTGTTCAATAAAAATATCCTAAAGAATATTGGGTTTTTTTTCTGTTGAATTAATAAAACCAAATTCAATTGAAATGGATTCACAAAAAAAAGACAATTTAAGATTTTTTAATGTTTGAACATAAGATACATTTTTAGATCATGAATTTGTGTAACTGTTTACTTCTCAACAAAAAGAAAAAAAATCTCTCAACACAGGTATATTCCAATGTTTCTTTCTTTTTTTTTTTTTCCCAAGTGGAAGACAGCAAAATACCCTGACTGATGAACTGGATCTAGTTAAGTGGATAATAAGACTGTAAGCTTTCCCATATATAATGAAAGTGAATCAACAGAAAGGAATTTAAATATTTCACACTTAAACATTTGTATCCTTCTTCTCACTTTCCAAATTCAGCTTTGTGCATTTTTTTCTTGCAGCTGTAACAAAAGATATGTGCCCTGGCCCTAGCTCTGGTTGTTGACATAGGTCAGGCTACACGCTGAGCACTAAACAACTCGCCAGCTGTGTATCAGAGTGCGTGAACGCATGGGCTCAGCCACAAACTATTTTCTACCCATTTCTTTGAAAAAATGAAGAACCAAAAAGAAATTTAAAAAAAAACAACATTGCACCGTTTTCTGGTCTCTACACTTTAGGAAGTACCTCAGTTATAATACATTTTGTGTCTCTGTCTGAGCTTACATATTGAAACTCATGAACCTGAAATCCTAAATAAGATTTTAAAAAAGGTTGGGGTTGGGGGAGACACCTGGTCCAACATAGTGAAAAGAGAAAAGTGAAGACAATAGTTTTAAACAATGAGAACATGTGAAGTGTGTTGCTCATAAAAAAACCTTATCATGACTGAAGATTTGTGAATTGATTTAGCAAATATAATTATGAAATGTATATTTTTAATGCTACAGAGTAAAACACAAGGAATAAGAAAGTGAACAAGCTTAACTCATTGTTCTCCCAATTTCATTGTTTGGATCCATTTGTTTTCACCTCCTATTTATTTGAGGATAGGTATTTCAAAATGGTAGCAAAATTATCACTTCAAATTTAAACTTCTTAGCTAAGTTTCTAAATGTTAAGCTGTTTTAGGTATGCTTTGACGATTAAAAAAAATAAAATACCACACTACCTTCTTATCTCAGTTACTTTGATAGGCGGTCTAATGTGACTCAGAAAAACTACAGTAGTTGTCTAGTCTTGCTCTGCTAATTTCTTATTGTGTGTTATGGGACAAATAGCTAAACTCTCTGGGGCTAAGTTTCTTTGTTTCTTAAATGACAGGGTTGGGCCAGACCATCCTCAGGGCTCTTTTTACATTGTAAAATTCTATACTTTTTTAAAATTACTGTTTATGTTTTCAAGTTGGGCCTACTTGGTATAGAACAAAAGAGAGAGCTGGAAGAAAATCTGTTAAAAAGTCAACAAGTTAGGTCAAGAAAAAAATTGTAGGCTTGAATTATACAAATGTACATAAATGCACATAAGAGATATAATTTCTTGCATTTCCCTTCACTTTGCAGTGTATAATTACATTATTTTGTAATGCCATTAATAATATTCAGAATGAGTCCATTTTAAAGAAGATTGATTTAAATATTTTCATTAAAAGGTCACTTCTCTTACAAGTACACCACACTGTTGAAAGCAGATGGCAAATGTGATGTTTATTAGTAGCATCATTTGAGGCAGAATTGCTTTTCCCCTGCAGGGGTTCAGAATGAGCCTCCCCAAAATGTGCCACTTTGGCACATGAATTGTTTTGAGTTCACAAAAATCAAGACCCAGCAAACATTAAACAAACAAACAAACAAACAAACAAACAAATAAAGCTTTTATCTCTCTCTTAAATATGTAAAAGAATTTAGATAGGGGCCTGGCCAAGAAAAAGAGCTATTACCAGAAGTAAATTTTTATCTGAGTTGACCTACCTGTGTGGCAGGACGGACATCGAAATATTAAACATCTGTTCTTCTTTATTTTTTTATTGTTTTTAATTTTTTTTTTAATATATTTTTTAAATTTATTTATGACAGAGAGAGAGAGAGAGACAGAGAGATACAGAGACAGAGAGAGAACTGAACTGGGGGAGCTCCCAGTTCAGCATATGGTTCCACACGGGCTGGGGCTGGGATTCGATCCCTGGTCCCCGCTTCAAAGTGAGCACTTAACCCACTGAGCCATCCCGGCTTCCCTTTTTATTGTTTTTGACAGAGATAGAGACAGAGAGAAGGGAGAAGTCCCAGAGCAGTCTCCATAGTTGACAGCATTAGTTTTTCCATATAGTTTCACTCCACAGGTGGGCACAGGGCTGCGCAGGGCAGGAACTGGGCCGGGAGCCTCTCGCATAGGCCCCGGCAAGAACTGAACTGGGGGCACACCCCAGTTCACTATGTGGGTCCGCATGGGTCGGGCCCGGGATTTGATTGTCGGGCTCTGGGGCTGCAAAGCGAGTGCTTAACCCAGTGAGCCATCCAGGCTTCCCTAGGTCAAGTTCTTAAAAACTGTTAGAGCACTTGCCATCTAATTCAAAGACTATTGTGTTAGAATAAGTTAGTTGTGGAACCCATTATTGATACTAGGTCAGCCATCAACCTCAAGAAAATTTCCATGCAACAAGGTACACTGCGAAACACCACCCGGTCTGCAACCCAGCAGCACCTCCTTCTTATAGTAATTTGGCTCTGAAAGACCCAGGGCTTAGCTAAAGTTGTTACTGTACACATAACAAAAGTAAAACTAGATGAGGTTTCCCTCTTCTCTTGTTCTATGTCCTGAGAGCTTGGCTTTAGGACAATCTCTCTGGTCTCTGCTGACCAGAGGATGCATGTACCACAGAGGATCCGGAGGACAGCTGTGTCAGCTATTTGGGCTGTGTTCTCTTTGTCTGACTGGTCTCGCTTTCAAGGGAGTTCATTGTAAGTTGTCCTGGTCCATAAAGGGTCTCTGTTGTCTCAACCTTTACGTCTTATTATTTCTGGAAGTCCCATTTCAGGAGCACCTGCTTGGTGTCACAGATTAGTGGGTTTGTGACTGTAGGTATGTCATGTTTTTATGGGTCACAGGAAACATCATTTTCTTTTTCTTTTTTTTATTTATTGTTAAATTTATTGGGGTGACATTAATTAAAATCAATTACATTGCTTCCAGGTGTACAATTCTACATGACATTGTCTATATATCGCGTTATGGGCTCACCACCCAGAATCAGCTCACTTTCCATCACGGTATGTTTGTTTCCCCCTCCCTACTTCCCCCATCTCTCCCCCCCCCCCGAAACATCATTTTCATTACACCATATTTATTGTGACAAGGAAGGTATATGCTCTCTTAGACTCTAGGTGTGAACTTTTCCAATCATGGGACCAGCATCTTCTGCACCTTCTTCAGGGATGCCTCTTGCATCCCTGGTAAAGATTTTATTCTAAGTTTGGGACGTTACCTCCAGGTCTTTCCACAAAAGGCTTATTGAATTGAGTCACTATTGAAATAAACATACCACTGAAGAGCCTACTCATTAATGACCAGACGATGGGTATTTTGAATTGGAAAAACAAATTATAGTTAAAAAAATTTAGAGAGTGCTCATCCTAAAGAACAGTCTTATTGGTATCTATGGGAAGATCAAATTGAAGAGTACACACAGGAGTATAATGGCTAGCCTTAGGAACTCCCTTAATAAGATGAAATAACAGAAATAAGACTTAAAAAATAAGTCCACATCTAAAATAAATTCACCTTCTCCTCTTTATTCACCACTTTATCTCCAACTCCCTGTCCCTGACCTTCCAGATAATCTTTTAAATCTCTAGGCCCTTGGTCTAAACCTTGCCTCTCAAAATCTAGCCCCATTGCCTCAGCAAATTCCCTTGGAGAAGCTGGGATGGCTCAGCAGGTTAAGCACTCACTTTGCAGCCCTGGGGACCGAGGATCAAATCCTGGCCCTGGCCCGTGCGGACCCATACGCCAAACTGGGGTGTGCTTCCCATGCAGGAGGCCCCCGCCCACCTGTGTAGAACAAAACCATGTAGAAAACTGATGATGTACAACTATGGAGACTGCTCTGGGCCCTCCCACTTCTCTCTGTCTCTCTCTGTCTCTGCCAAAAACAATAAAATAAATCTTAAAAAAAAAAA
>PVKE010014959.1:0-28059 GCA_004027555.1 Craseonycteris thonglongyai
TTTATAGAGAGTAATTATTTTATCTTTAGTGCATATTTATTTCTATTTTACTCTTGACAGATAGAGAGAGAGACAGAGACAGAGACAGCTAGAGAACCGAACTGTGGGAACTCCCCAGTTCAGCATGTGGGTCCTGCCTGGGCCGGAGCCGGGATTCGATCCTCGGTCCTCGTGGCCTCAAAGCGAGCGCTCAACCCGCCGAGCCGTCCCGGCTTTTCCCCCATGCACCATCTTTAGTCCTCAAAATAAAAGTCTTGCTACCACCATCCTGAACCTGAATTGAAGAAGAAAGTAATAAAGTTGTCTATTTATAATTTATAAACAACTTTACAAATATTTGACAGATACCTGTACTAAAGAGTATACTGGCACACGCTTCTTTCTTCTGGCATGTAGTATGTTTCCCTGCCTCCACAAGGACGGAGAATCTCTTGCTATCTGGGGAATCTTTCACATACTAATTTATGTAGATACTTTGATTTCCCCTTCATTCATGGAAAGCGAGGATTGAAGAGCTTACCCTTCTAATGTAGTACCAACACTTTTTAAAACTTATGATCATGTATGGTTTTCTAAAAGATATGTTCACATGTTTACACTTCTCATACAGCTACTTTTTTATGTAAATATAGAAAACATGAGATGTAAATACAATCTTAAAAGTATAATCTTGCTATGAAACCAGCACTAAAAAAGGATTTTTATTGTTAAAGTCTTTCTGAATGCACTCTGCTTTTATGAGATTAAGCTGCTGGGAAGTCTATTTTATCTATCCCTGAAATTATTTTGTCAGTCTCTTTAACTATCTAAGTATTTTTTACAGTTAGAATTAAAAACCCAAACCTATCATTAGTATTCTTATAAATCCTTAGAAGAAAAACTGTTTACCAAAGAAAAGAAACAAAAAATATCTTCTTAAGCAGAGGACGTCTTATAACTGGAAGGATTTTGTAACTCATGTAAATTACACATTTTTCTCCATTAAAATGATATAGAGGGAAAATTGCAACCAAATATGCAAGGCAAGGCCAGTCATCTGTCTACTACTAGGGCTTAAGCATTCTTTGGTGCTCCTGTACCGTTCAACACTGGTTGCTGAGTAACGTTCGCATAATCCTGAATTATTAAGAAAATTAGAGGTCAGATTTACTTTACAGGAGCATTCAACCTATCTGAATCAGGCCTGAGAGGGTCATAGCATTCCAGATGTGAGCCCGGTGGTCGGTGTAAAGTGCACCACATGTAGAGAATGTGCACGGTAAGGAAAAAGACAAATTACCCAGAGCTATTACTGTCATTAGTTCCATCAGCCTGGGAAGCCCTCCCATGGCATTTTCACTGTAGTGTGTGGAGCAAGCCTGGGGCTTATCACATCACGCAGGGGGTCGTCTTCTGCCAGCATAGTCACATAGCTTGACATTTCAGTTAAAAAAAAAAAAAGCCAGGCCCTCATTCTCCATGCAGGCTTCTGTTTCCTAGCTCTGCAACCAGTAGCTAAAATAAAGGCAGCCAGCCCACTGAAGGCTGCAATCATTTATCTGATGGCAGACTTGCTAGGTACACACTGTTTTTTCACATAATCAGTGTTAAGCCAGGGACAATAGCCTCTGCTACTGTATTGTACCAGAAATTCCTTTGGGGGTTGTTTCATTAACTTCTTGAATATTTTGCCATAATTAAAAGGTGAGGAATCTATGCCACAAAAATGTGATGAAATAATAAAACACATACAATAATAATCAATGTTGCCTATTCTATACAGTTAAAGGAATCCATGGAAGTATAATAGCATTTTTATAAGAAAATAGTAATAGAGAGGAAAACAAACATAAACATAAAACATTCTTCATCCCACCAAAAGACAAGAAAAACATAACGACTCACAACAGGGAACAAAGAAAACAATGCAAAGAACCAAATAAATTTATTCAAGAGAATAATACATTTCTCACACCTTTCCTAAGAATAATAATCTCACATATAGAATTTATGACACAGGTACACATCAAACTTGCAAAAAGGCTTTCTTAAACATGTGGAGTTGGTGGTTTAGAGAAGCTATATAATATACATCAAACAGCAGATCGAACAGCACATGTTTGTATCCAAGACTGACTGACACCTGCCCTTAACCACTAAGTTATCTTTCTGTCTCTCCCTCAACCCCAACATTTTAAGTGAGTTACAGTAGACATCATTCTGAAATAGCCTTCTTTTATGTTCCTTTCCTGACCCTAAGCCCTTAAGAAAGAAGTACAGTTCTCATCTGACTTTGGCAAGTCTGATATTGACTTATACTTTAATTTTTATACAGAAAATAAATATATGAGTACCTACTCTGCATTGCACTGGTGCTAGGGATGCAAAGCTGAAAAAAATGGAGACTCTGGGAGCCTGCAGATTTGTGGGGGCTACAAACATGCAAGCAGGCAAATGCAGTCTGTTGTGGGAGTGCATAGCTGGAGCACATGACCTTGGCTTCTGGGAGGAACTGACGTCTGAACTGGAAGGTGGAAGGATGAGTTGGGATTAACCAGATAAATGGTGCATGGTTAGGAAATAATCCCTACAGAGGACCAAAGAGGGAAAAATAAAAAGAAGACAAAAAACAAACAAAACATAGTACATTCCAGAAACAAAGTAACCTGTACAGCTGGAATGCAATAATAACCACAAATATTTTGTTGTACTTAAAACAGCCTCATTTTTTGTCAACCTGTAGGCTTTGTTTTTCAAAGAAAAATTATTCACAATGTCAAAATGCAGCTCTTAAAACTTTCTAGGTTTTCACCTTTGCATGCAAGCAGTAAAAGCTGTCTTGTGAATAAGCACATCTAAATTAAATATTGCTATGCAAATTATCAATGCTATTAATTTAAATATAATTATGTCTATATCCACAAGTGCTGTGAGATATCAGGCAAGTTCTCTTGACTGAAGATTACTTTCCTCTTATGTAAAATGGGATCTACTTATCTTACATGTTCATAGATAAGAATGAAAACCAGTATAAGACTTACCTAAGCTGGCGCCTGGGACATAAGAGGAAATAATGAAATGATTTCCTAGCTATCATAGAAGTGTTCAGAAAGCCAAATGCCCATAACTCTCATTTTAGAGACAACAGGAAGGAAGAACTATTTTTTCAACTGCCTCACATTTGGTTCCCAATCCTGATTGGCTGTTTAAATACCGTATATGATAATTTTACTAATAGCAAAATTTAGCTGTGTTAACAATTCAAAAGCCTTCTGTCTTCATTTCCATTGATTCATATCCACTGATATGACAATGTGTGCTAAGGATTAACAGCTACAGTCCAGAACAGTAGCCTTGATCCACTCAGGATAAGGCCTCTGGGGACAGTTAGGATATTACTAAACTTAGGAGAGGGTGTCAGGAAAGTTCTCATATACTCGCGCTGTCACCTAGCCACTCATCTGGCTTATGAGTGTCTTGCGATAGAGCTAATTAGTTTAACACCAAGAGGTTGGAGACTCTTTAGACCTGATTGTCATGAATTTACCCTGGCATGTTTCCTTCTGAGATACTTAATTGCATTATGCCTTATAAAACCAAGACCTTTATTTAACTTTATAACTTTCCAGGATATGTTGTTTATGTATTCTTGCTAAGTAATAGTAAGGGCTTTGGTCTACCATTTTGACATTGTGGGTGGTGGGGAAGAAAATGATTTTCATTGACTTTCAAGTATAAAAATAGATTGATTATTAATCATTTTGAAGAAAAATGTATTTTTCTCTCTAGAAGAAAACCAACTTTCTGAAAATAAATGTAGTTTAGATTGCTGTAGCATTTTTTTTTTCTATAAAGACAAACTAATCAAGACTGAAAAATACAACTAATATCAGGTGATATCAAATTAATCTAGTTATAAGAGGTAAGTTACATTTCCATTATTAATATACTTTGTATATAATATGCATTTTATGAAGTGCATAAGGTGAACACAAATGATAGTTTATTTTTAAAAAATCAAAGTTTAGAATGGAAAACATGTTATATGCCAGTTCTGGATTCCACAAGGAATAGAATAACTAAAACCTTTACAATTTTGGAAATGTCTTTATTTTATTGCTTTATGCACTTTAACATAATCCCAAAACTAGAACTTGGGGGGAAAAAGATGGAATCATCTTTCTGGGGGAAAATAGTATTAAAGAAATCATCATGACTAAACATTTAAAAAACTATTTAGGCTGTCCTCGCTAGAGTCTATTGCTTTGCCTAAAAACACATGTCTATGCTAAACCCATGCAGTTACCATTCAGATGAATGTGTCCTTTCTATTTTCTTTACACTGGCCCTCAAAATCAAATAAGTCTTTTCTCTTCTTCCTCTATCCATTCCCTACCTTTACTGAAGATTTTGTTTCATTCTCTTGTGTATACTCCAGAGTATTAGGTGGGTGATAATTAATCTTTTAAAAATCATTTTGAACTAAAAATAATTGCTAACACTGTGTATGTGCATGTGTCACTAGATTCAATATATACTTTCCCCCCAGTGGGCTCCCACTATAGGTGCATTTATAGTTGTATATGCCCTACCATTTCACACACAGCAAAATAAAGGTAAGAGAGACTGTAAATTCTTGATAGGAATCCATTTCAGGAGAGGCAAATGATGACAGATATTATTACTGATTTTCTTGTACTCTGGACACGTCAGGGATACAAACTGATATATCATCTGATTCCCCAGTGTTTTTAGACTGTCAAAGCATCAGCTGGATGATGGGTCAGAGTACAAAATATATGAGGACTTTGCTTCTTGCTACCTGAGTTTTTAAGGCTCAACAGATTTTTTTTTCTTTACTTCATGTGTTTTTCAAACATGTTCCTTTTATTTTTTTCAGTCCTCTCAGATGGGTTTTTAATAGTATGTTAACATATGGCCCATGGAATATTGCCTTCTGATGAAACCACATATTTTAGCCTAGTGTCAACAAAACTAAACAAATTGCTAACCTCTCAAACAGTATTACAACATACCAATAGACTTTTTTCCTCTTAAGTTTTTGCCTAGATTCTTAAAATTACTGGATAATTATCTCTCCATACTCACTTTTATTTTACATACTCACTTCCTTTAGACAGATTAGTTCTAACCTCTAGGAGTTTACTATGTAACTGTGAGATTGTAGATTCTAGAGTCTTCCTGAATTCAGCAAAGCCAGATGGCCAAAGGGATTAAACACATTTTATGTAGTTCTGTCCTCCAGAGCTCATCTGAAAGGATTAACAGAAGTACCAGACTCTAGTACTTCTTCAGTCGTTCTTCACAAACCTAGTAACTGGTCTCAATGAATTCTTTGGTTATCAGAGTAGAGCTCTATACAATCACTGCGCTCAATAAATGTCCAATAACAATGGTGAAGAGATAGAGGAACTAGATTTAAAATATTTCCCCTTAATTCCCCTCCTAAATCTGGCTTCCATCTTTGCCTCTTTACGGTATCCAATGATCTCAGTTCAGCCAAGTTCAAAGGCATTTTCCCTGTCCTTATCTTCCTTGATCTTTCTGATGTATGGGGTACAGCTTTTCATACCTGCCCCTTTGAAGACTTCTGGCTTCAGTTCTTGAGACATTTCTATTGTCTTTTCTTTTTTTTTTTTCTTCATCACCACCCTGATCTTGTCATCTATTTCACACATTTATGTCTTTCTTTTTTCCTTACAACTTTCCAGCCACTTTCCTTCTAATATATCTTTGATGAATTACTGTATTCCTATGTTTTCCTGCTTTTTTTATTCTACACAAATTAATTTCTTTTTACTAAATTATGCAAGTGAATAACTTAGATACCTCTTTAACATTGATCCATTTTTTTACATAGTCCTAGCTACATCAAGGACACATCAAAACTCAAATATTTTCTTAAAGAAGCCTTACTATCTCATATTCTCTACCCCTTTTATCTGCTTGCTTTTCTTCATATCACCTATAATTACCTTCAGTAGAGGGTGTATTTATTTCTGTGTCATTTGAATGTGCCACAAAAAAGACAAGCTTTGTGAGGGCAAGAACTCTGTTTTTTTTCACTGCTATATAGCCAGCACGTAGAATAATGCATGGTTCTCTAGTAACCACTAGATAAGTATTGAATGGGTTGATGAATGAGTGAATAAATGTGTAATTCATTAAGAATGTCATTCAGACTCAGAACCTTACAGTCATCCTTGACTTCTTACTTTCTCAGTGCTCTAGTAGTCTATATCATGTAGGGTGATGTTAGGCTGATGTAACAAATAGAACAAATAATAATTCAGCGGTTTAAAGAAGATACATTATTTCTCACTTATAGTTTGAGCTGAATGTTTTAGGTTAGTCAGAGGATAGCTCCATTCTCTCGTGTTATTTAGGGCACTAGATATTTCCTTCATGTTGTTCTACCATACCCATAGGGCACTTTCATTGTCTCCCCAGTTATAGTTGGGCTTTCATGGGTTCTTGCCAGTTGGAAGGGGAAAAAGAACATGCCCAAGCCTATTTCTCCTTAGAGTCCATTGGCAAGGATGTGGTCATGTGGCCAAACCATGGGTAAGAAACCTGAGCTATGTAACCAACCCATATGCTTAAGAAGAGGAAAACAAAACTCTGATGGACAGCTGCCAGTCTCCTCCACACCAGTTTCTCAGATTATCTCTCAGATCAATTCTTTCTTTTCATGTCAACTATAAAAAGGTCCGTCCCCTGCCTGAACCACTATATTCCTTGACTTATTTTTCCAGGCTTCAGTCTTTCATTTCACAAGCTTATCTCACTCCAAAAGCCAAGTAATTTTTCCAAATTATAACTGCCACTTTTAATTCCTTGTCTCAAAATGCTGGGGCTAGCTAGCAATTTCCACCTATGTCAAAGATGAATGATTTGTTACAGATTTCAGTGTTCATCATTCTCTACAACTTCACAAGGATAAAGGCTAAAATGATCTCTAAAAGATAAAGGAGACCAACACATTTTGCCTACATAGTCTATATTCATGTGACTACCGGTATCTCTCCTAGAGTTTTTCAGAAAAGAGCCTTAAATTTTCAGTTATATAAGATCACTTTTTTTTTTTCCCCTTCAAGGTTCTGGATGGAAGTGATTTTTAGATCAGTATTTAATGATGAAGTTGAAGTCACAAAATTAACTTAAAAAACAAACCTATATCTCTAAAGCATTAATATAAACGATTAAATTCCATTAAGCTATAGTTTCTCTGCAATCCTTTTGTAAAAGTTCATTCTAAGGCAGAGGTTCTCAATAAGTATTCCTGGGGCCTTTTAGGGGGTGTCCCTGAAACCTTTTCAGGGAATGTGTGAGGGCAAAACTCTTCTCATAATAGCACTAAGACATTATTTAGCTTTTTACTTTCATTCTCTCACAAGTGGGCATGGAGTTTTTCAGTCTACATGGTGTGTGATATTGCCACAGATTGAATAAGAAAGCAGATATGAGAATGAAGCTGTCTTCCATGAAGTGAGAATTTAAAAGATTTGCAATGAAAATAAAAAAGCAACATGCCATTCTTCTCACTAAATTTTTTGTTTTGTAATCTAAAGTTATTTTCCATGAAAAAGGTATTTATGTTAGCATGTAGCATGTTGTTTTAAACAAATAACTTAAAATTCTCATTTTTAACTTATCATACCATAAGTAGTGATAAAATACACATGAACAAAAGCTTTTTGAGATTTTTAATAATTTCAAAGAGTGTAAAGGGGCCCTGAAATAAAAAAATTTGAAAGTCACTGCTTTGAGAAGATAAATTATAGTTTTGCTTCTTCATTGCACACACCCCCTCCCCACTTTACCATTCAGCATCTCCCCCGAATTCCTGGAAGTAAGGAGAGTGGACATCACTGAAAATGTCTATAAAATAGTTTCCATTTTCTCATCTACCTCAGTCCTCACTGAAGTCATCAAGGACAAAGTAGTGCTTCTTTGATGTTCTGCTCTTACACATACGAAGGAAAGACAAGGGAATTGAGAATTGTGCTGAGAAACAGGTACAGAGGTCATTAGGAAAATGGGCCTTGCTGGCTCTCATACATTACTAATGACTGTAAAGTGCTTTACAGATACAAATGTGTTATGTCATGGCAGCAACAACCACTATGCATCTCCTACTGTAGGAGAAACTGCCTCCTTTCTTGATTTTTCCTATACAGAAGATTTAAAATATTTGTCTGGATCGTGATTCTAGGAGATTTTAATGTGAATAACCAAAATAGCATTCATGGTGAACAACATTAATCATTTATACTTTTGGATCATCACTCAATTCTTTTTTTTTTTTTTTAATTTTTTTTTTTTTTTTTTTTTTTTTTTTTTTTTTTTTTTTTTTTTTGCCATTTATTTTAATTGTTTTTGACAGAGAGAGAGAGAGAGAGAGAGAGAGAGAGAGAGAGAGAGAGAGAGGAGAGAGAACTGAACTGGGGGAGCTCCCAGTTCAGCATATGGGTCCGCAAGGGCCGGGGCTGGGATTCGATCCTCAGTCCCCGGCACTGCAAAGTGAGCGCTTAACCCACTGAGCCATCCCGGCTTCCCCCATCACTCAGTTCTTAATGTTACCAATTTTATTCTGATACCAGAGCTTTGCCCTAGAGAAAACTCTATGCCATGGTCAGAATCTGCCATAATACACATTACAAATACAAACCCACAAGAACCATTTCATAGAGTCCATCACCACTACCAAATGAGAACAGATAAACAAAGCATTGCTCAAATTCCAGTAAATAATTCAGCAGAGACCATTTCTTATACAGTAGGTAAGTAGTATATATCAGCTGTGATACTAGATCTTACTGGTATATAGGCTATAACATTTGCCTGGAAGGGATATTTCTGAACTCTCAGTTAACTAACTAAGGGTTACCCCTAAAATTCTTTTAAAAACTGGGTAGGGTTGGATAGCTTTAGGCCTTCCCCTCCCCCTCCCCCCCCAATGCATTTGTTTTTATAGTCCATTTTAATCCTACCATTTTACATGTGCGTTTTCACCTATAAGACTAACATATTATCTGGGCTTAGATATGACTGAAATTGTTCCTTAGGTTATTTCAGCTCTACCATACATTGCGGGTTGAAACATCTCCAAGCCTTGTCTTACACATGACATATAAGGACATTTTCTGTTAACATTAATGAGAGTTATGAATCCAATGATGGAATAATAGAACTAAAAGGTTAGTTTTTATTGGTAACATACCATTCTTTACCCAAGTGTTCAACTTCTGGCAAAAAGGTAGAAATTTGGCCCTGCATAAAGTGAAACAGTGGCTAGTGTCTCTGAAGTTGTAAAAACTTCAAAGATAGATTATAGTCTTAAAATACAAAATGTACTTAAATACAAAAATGGAATTTTAAGTAGTAATCTCTAAAATATTTCCATATATTACTGAAACAAATGAATGATCTCAGAATTTACTAAGCATTTTTATTCTCTGGAAGCTGCTAATTCATATTTAGCACAAACTTTTTAGGCATCAGCATTCATTGTTAGCAAATTACTGTGTTTTGCAAATAAAGTCACTCATTTTGTTTCATAAATTAAATTTTAAATGTTATTTAAGTTGCCAGTTTATTTTTAAAGTGTTTCTTCTTGAGAACAAATCTTCTATCAGAAAAGTTTTTAGACTACTGGTATAAAATTTTAAATGACTATTAGTTATATTCTGTGAGTTTAAAATGAGATTTTCACTATTTGGCTCATAAGTATTTTTCCTTTGTTACTTAAAATATACTATTTCAAAGTACCCATGGTCTTTTCAGAAATTTAACATTTTCTTCCTATTTCCTCCTAGTCCTCCATTCAATTAGATAAACCTTTTTCTTTGCTAAACCTGTTTTTAAAGTAAACTTCTTGTATATGATTTTAAAAATTAATAGTTGTTCTAATAAGTAATTATTGAAAATTTTAAGACAAAATATGTTTTCACATGGGTGTGGGCAATATTTTTAATAAGAGAAAAGCAGCCTTACTTAAAATTAAATTGAGAATATAACTAGTTTAAATTAGCATAATGACTACAGAATAGAATGTACAGAAACCACTTGCTAATCATATCTTTACTTCACATTAAAAAACTGATAAGACAGAAATGTGAGAAAATACAAATATAACATTTTGAAGAATTTTGACTATAAAAAGCTATTGGAAAAATATAAAATCCTCAGCCCTTAAAAGTTAATTCCCACCATAATTTACTTTATCATATTCAGTGGCCTGTCTAGTATTATCTCCATATACCTGCTGGGTTTAACAAGTTTCAAACAACACTTTGTATTTGTGACAGATCAAAATAAACAGCAACTCTTACCCATGAGAAAAAGAAGTCAGTGCCTGAGCTGCAGTTAAGGATTATTTTCTGGAAAAAGAAATGTTCCTTTTCCCATCTCTCTTCAGAAATCATCAATTTCATGAAACTTGGGTTTGGTTTGGTTTTGTCTTTTTTTCATCTAACATACAGTTGTGAGGCTGAAACCAGGCAGGGAAAAGAATGATGTGGTTTGTGCTGTGTCCAAAGCTGGGTGATGATGGTGTTTGCACTAGCACCACATTAAGCACATAACCAAATTGCCCTCACCTACACTTCTGGTCAGTTTTCAAAAAGGCAGTATTGCTGATTCCATGCCAACTACACATGCATGCATACATACATACATACATACATACATACGTGTTGTTGTGTGCAAACTACAGAATAACAAGAAGTAACTGGGAACTCTCCCTTCTTTTTGAAACAAGAAAACATTCCCATAAGAAGGTCCAAAATTGGGGAAGCTGGGATGGCTCAGTGGGTTAAGCGCTCACTTTGCAGCGCCGGGGACCAAGGATCGAATCCTGTCTCCGGCCCGTGCAGAACCACATGCTGAACTGGGAGCTCCCCCAGTTCAGTTCTCTCTCTGTCTCTGTCTTTGTATCTCTCTCTCTCTGTCAAAATGAGTAAATAAATAAACATATATATTAAGAAAAAAAAAGATCTGCATGCTGAAAAAAAATTAAAAAAAAAACAAGGTCCAAAATTGTAACTAAGTTAATTTCACTCAATTAATTTGAAATGAGAGACACAAGACCCTTGATTATAAATCCCCAAACTTGGCTGTTGTTCCAAAACGGCACTACAAACCCTGTCCCACTGGTCTCTTTGCTCCCGAGTGGATGACAGTGCCAGCCTGTGGGCGTAGCCAGCGGGATTATCAAGGGAGGCTACCCATTTTGCACAGGGAAGAGCTTAAGGAAACACCGGAAAGTCAGGCCTCGATTTTGTGCTCATGGAAAAAGAAAGGGCGCTCCACCGCTCAGGGACACCCTGTCCAAGATGGTGACGCATCCTTCTCGGTGCATTCGAAGGGGAGGAAAAGCAGCAGCTTATTACTAAACGAAATGTTTTTATTGATCTCCCTTGAGTCAGAGCCCACTGACCCCGCAAACGCTAAGTGGCGAGAGCGCAGAACTGTCATTTCCAGGAAGCAAGAGGAGATTCGGGGTTAATCCAAGACACCTCGCCTTGGGCTTTCTCCCACAGTCCCTCCACCACCTCCACTTCCACGCTGGGAATAAAGGAGGCGGCAGCGCGGGTTTCCCGCAGGCCCCCGCCTGGGCGAGGGGAAGGGAGCCCCTTGGTGGCTGCGCGCGTCCTCCGGCGCAGGCCAGGCCGCAGCCCTGCGGGGCGCGGGCGCACACCCCGCCCGGCCTCCATGGCTGGCCTCAGGGTGGCGGGGCCGCAGGCCGGGAAAACAAATGACTGTTTTGCAGCATTCCCCATTAAACAATAAAGCGAGCTGTAAAGCCTCAGGTGCTGTGTTTGTTGTGCCGTCTGCACCGCGCGGTGGGCCGGGGAGCGCCTCTTCGGCTGATTCCAGGGAAAGATAAGGAGCCGCCGAGCCACCAGCTCTGTCTAGACTCGCGACCTCACAAGTCAAGCGCCTTGTTTGGATTAGCCCTCCAGATCTGCCAACCCGATCAAGTCCTGAAAGAGAAGGCCCCAGCAACACCCCCTTTTCCTCTCCCGACCACGACGGTCCCTTCTTTAAGGGATCAAGGGCTGACTCGCCCGCGCGAGTCGCGGGGCTGGTTAGACCAGTGCCGGGCCCCCCGTTCCTCGCACCCACCCATCCCAAACCTGCATGAAGACCGGCGCTGCCCTGCCTGCCGGACAGAGGAAACGCACCAGAGACAAGTCCCGCGAAAATAAGTCGCCAACTTTATCAAATCCACAAATACATCACCCTGAAAGGAAAGGGAACTTTGATAGATAGATTGGACAGAGGATCCCAGGCTTGGGGAGGGCTCAGTAGAATCTCCCAGAGGGCTGTCGGACAAAGGTGGGTCAGCGTGCCTTTTCTTCCCACCTGGGGCAAAGTAATCTTAACCCACCCACCTCTGTCCCCACCCCCAAATTTAGGCATCCTTTTTGGGGACGAATGTGATTTTCTTTCTGGAACGATTTATCATCGCCGAGCGCTTTTGCAGAGAGACCATCAAGCAGAAAGATGTGCAAAATAAATTTTCAAAAAATAAAAAGAGTGAAGGAGTCTTAAGTGCGGCTTGGGAGTTAAGACTGGCCTCGTCAAGGCACAGAAACTGGCTTCTGGGAGCCAGCAGCTTAAGCGCCATAAAAATTAAAGGATGTGATGGTAACAATGCTCACAGCAAACACTCAGCAGCAGCCTGCCCTCCAGCCCCTCCCCCTCCTTTGCTCCCTGTGAACCAACTTCTCTGTCTACACTTCAGAAGTCTCCGGGAGGTGTGGAGAGATCCTCCATCACGACTGGGGACATTGTAAGCTGTGAAGTTTATGTTTGTGGCGCCTGGGCTCAAACAGCGATTCGGTGGCTTGCTCAGTTATCAAGAAAACAACAATCAGAAAAGATCAGTAAACAGAATGGGCTGCCAGCGCCCTGAATTAACTACTTGCATTTTAGTTTAAAAACACTAACACCGTACATGTTAATGGTTTTTATTTTAAAGAGTTAATGAGAATTCAAGATTTGGGGTCACTTTTGAAAGTAACGTTTTTAAAATAAAGGCAAAAAAAATAATCCCTCCCCCCTTTCTCTCAGTGCCCCCAAAGAAAATTTGACTTGCCTTGTCATGATGTAATCTTTAACTGTTGATTAGCAGAGAGGAAGTAAATAGTCCTGAAAGAATAGAACTCAAGTATAATTTTAATTAAAAATCTCCTTTACAAAAGTTTACTAAAGTGAACTTTACAAATAAGAATTTTAAAAAAGTAAGTACTTTCTCCTTAGTTCACTTGCATTAGGGGTGAGATTAAAAACCCAAACTGGCTTGGTTCCATCCAAACTTAGCTCCACTGATGGTATAGACCTAGTTTTAACTTTCTTTTCTTCTTTTTTTAAGAAAAAGGAAAAGGCTAAGTAAACCCACATGGGACTTACAAAAGATATTTCAATGAGATTGATCTTATGGCTCAAAAAATCCAGGTGCTAGGAAAATGCAAATTACTTCTAGGTACCTTAAAAGCATACTGTCTTTTGGCTGGTGGTCAAAAGGGTGTGAATAGACCAGAAAAGAGGTCAATACAACGAGTTTAACACACCCACATGGAATCTCCAATAACTAGAAATGTAATTTCAACAAAGAAAAAAATTTCTTCTGACTTAGAAGGAATTTTTTTAATGGCAAGAAAAACCAGGTCCATATGATGAAAGTGAAAGAGACACTGGGCTGAAATAGATGTTACTGCTCTGAAATATGATAGTAGAGGGGGAAAATCCTGTCTTTAGGAGTATAGTTATCCTTGACATGGATTCCCTGACCTAAGGGGAGCGTCCTGGATATTTTCAGTTGCATTAAATTTTAGCTTGCAGAAGCTGTAGGAAATGACTCATAATGTCCAGAAGGAAGAACTCAGAGTCATAAGAGGTGGGAAGATCAAAGATAATAGCAAACAGGAGGAATTTCATTAGCAGAGCATAGCTCAAAACTAGGTCTCCAGGGGTGTTCTGGGGAAAGGAGAGTGTGTGCAAGAGATGGTTTGCAAACAAGAAGACATTTCAGCTACACATTTTAGAGCACATGCTGAGGAGTCTAGAAGGGCACACACCTTTCCTATGAATAATACAGGAACTAGAACGCTATCGACCCATCACATCACTCCATTCTCAGCCATCAGGCAACAAACATCTTGAATCTAGCAAGTGAAACCAAATCATTCATCACTCCCCTCCCAAATGACTGTACTTAAATTCAAGCTGTGGACTTCAAAATAGACTGACATCTATATGAAAAACATCACCTCCTCCCCCACCCCATCCCTAATGTTAGAAATGTCAGGATGAGAATGCATCACAAAGATGTGTCCCTCACTTAAGACCCTCCATTGCATTCAAAACCTAAATAAAGCCCACCCCCCTGCCCGCCATCTGTAGATGCTAACGTTCTCAAAAGAGTCTACCAGAGGTTAGGGCTGGGGAGAGGACTTTAATGGTTTCAAAACCAGGGCTTGCGTGATCAGTGACTGCACACAGGATACACCAGTATCCGCGTTGGCCCTGTCAGCCTTGTATTTGTTAGCCATCCCAGGTATGATGGTGAGGAAAAAGAAAAGATAAAAGGTAGACAAAGAGCAATTGTGAACCGGAAGCTAAAAGAGTCAAGTCGGTGCAAGAGATTAGAGGAGACAGGAGAGAAAAAGACGAAGAGGAAAAGAGGGGTGGGGGGATTTCCCGGAGAAGATCTGTGCGAGATAAGACATAACTCCTATTTTTCTCAACAGCCGACTACAAGCCATTATTACCACCAGCCAAATTATTACCCCTCTGTCAAGAATTAGACACAACAATCAAAGTAATCAACGGGCATGTCTAATGCACTGTAACATTTTCAATGCAAAGTTTGTTTTCTCTCAGCCCCCACGTGAGAGCCTGTAATTAACCCATTATGTAGAACGATGCCAAACAAAAGCCTAATTGAATCTCGTTTCCCCAGTAGCGCAGGTTTGGAGAGTTGGGAGGCGAAGTGAGGGCTGGGGGCTGCGGGGTGTGCTCGCCTGAAGCCCGGCCTCCGCCCTTCTCCCTGGCAGGGGTCCTAAGGGGCACACGCCACAACCACATGACAAGAGTACATTAGCTTTAGTACTACCAGTTATCTGATATTTAAAACGGCATTATACTCACACATACAACTGTGAATCCAGTTTCTAAAGTATCAAAGTTATCCTGGGGGGAGGGAAGTAGAGGGGACAGGGTGGAAACCCAAATCCTAATTCTACACCCGCAAATGAAGCAGCACTGGGGAGCCTAGTTTGGGACGGGGACATCTACCTAGCCTTGGGTTCTGTCTATCACGGGAACAACGGTTAAATGTCAAAGGGAAAACGTGTTAGGGGGCAAGTCCACGCAGCCACAACCACTGATGGGGGTCTGCAGAGCCAGCGACTCTGCCCCTACCCATAGAAGGCAGGTCCCCAACAGAGCCTGCACCGTGGTACTCTGTCCCAGCCAATCACCCCTCCAAGGGTTTTGGAATTGGAATTAAAGGAGAAGATGGGGGCAGAGGGGAGGAGCAGGGCAGTTAGGAAACAAACTGGGGACAGAGGTTCGGGAGAGTCAAGAATACACACACTGACTGGTCTGTGAATTGCTGAGAAAACTCCTCTCTCCGCTTGTTCTTCCTGCGCAAATAAAGCAGCATTTCTCAATCGCTGACAGCCGCAACTAGTAAATAATGGTCATACCTCACTGGCTAGGCAGAAAGCCTCTCTTTTAGCAAGAGCTTATTCTTGAAATATGGGTCATTTCAACAATCCTAAGCAGGAGACTGGTATAAAGCACCTACTCTAAGGAAATAAACGTGGCACTGAATCAAAACCGCTTTAAACCAGACCCTGTGTGGGGTGGTGGTGGGGGGGGGGGGGGGTAGGTCAAGAAAACAGGAGGAAGAAAAGGTGAGGAGGACGGAAGATGGCATTTCATTGTCTAAAACCAGTAACAATCACAGCTGAGAGCTAAAGCTTCCAACCAGTTTTGATCCCACCATTGCAAAGCAAACTTGCAAGCTCAACCTTAACTATCTGCAATAAAACATCTACTGTATGTCAGTTTACCCCATTCACATGCAGTACTTAATTTCAAGCATTTTAATGACTTACTTGTAAACATAAAAAAGGGACCCTGGATCATTGCATTTATTTATTTATCTATGCCAAACGTTTATTAGTGAAATAGTCCTGAAGATATAATTCTACATATGGCGCTTTGATTTCACATAATATTTAAGAAAAAAAAGACAAAACACATAGAATTAGACATATAATTCAAAGACCACGGTACAACCTTTATCCTTTTTTTTTTTACTTCAGCAAACAAAAAAAATGTCAAATGACATGAAAAGTGGCAAGTCTTCCGACAATAAATAATAAATTACTTTATAATTTTTGCAATGCAAGAGCAAACAAAAAAAGTTTCCTTTTTTTCCTCTTTATTTCCAGAGAGAGAGAAAACAGTCATTTTAACCAATAACTATACATATCTTTGGGGGAAAAGTTCTTGGACAGACACAAGTCAAACACAATCCCGAGACGCTTGTGACAAAATAGAGGTAACCTTGTTGCAATGCTTTATAAGTCGGTTTCTAAATCTGAATTCAAAAACCTTTAAAGTCGCTTCAGACCTCTCGGTAGAGGATGGATCTCAAAAAAAAAAAACACAAAAAAACGGAGGGGGGTGGCGGGGGCAAGGAGCTAAAAGGAAAAAAAAAAGAAAGAAACCAGCTACAGGACATGCTAAGAAACCCAGGATTTCAACTAACCCCTTGTTAAAGTCAACTGAAAACATCGCAAACCAATGCAGCTCCACCTTCCTGAAAGGACTCTTTCAGCCAAGGAGGCCAGTTTCTCTTCCTGCCCGTTTGCTGGAGCTCCTCTGGCCAGGCGATGACCAATATAGAAACAGCACCATTCAGAATAGGATGGACTAGAAAATTTCTATTTTTGCTTTTCTCTAGATGTGCAGTGAAAGGAAGATGCTTTTTTTGAGATCCTTGAATATAAATCCTCTCCGTTTTAAAAAACGTCTTTTTTTTTTTCTTTTTTTCAGTATTCCTAAGGTCATTGGATAGCGTATGTTGGGTTTGGGTTTTGTTTGTTGTTTGTTTTAATTCTAGTAAAATCCCATGATTGTCTTCACAGTGTTGCTACCATATCACCTTGTCATTAAAACAGACTTCGTGCATTTCATGGAGCATTCATTTCGCAATTCAGTTTTCATTGACTGGGTCGTTAAATACTTTCGTTTTGGAGTTCAACATGATAATTTCCCACTTTCTCCAACAGGGAAAAAAATACGTCTGAATGAATGTTCCTCATGCCTCAATAGGACTGGCTACCATGCTGTTAGGTGTGTCGGGGAGCTGTGAGGACATCGATGCCACTTCACTGCCAGTGGAATTAGAGCCCGGTCCTCCTTCTGAAAAGTTGACCTGCATAAAAGGTTGAGAGATTAATGAAGGAGGCTGCGATCATATTCATAAAAGGACTGTAAATTCATCATCATATACGTATATATGCGTACAAGTGTCTGCATGTAGCCAGACAGATGTGTAGAGAGAGCATGCACGATTTATAATTGAATTTTAACAGGCTTAAAGAAAGCCTACAAGGAAAAGAATTTGAGAAGAAATCCTCTTGCTTTCCCAACTTCCAAGAGATCTCTGTTGTAACTGAAACTGAATTCCCAACATTATGTTGCATGAAATTATTTAAGAACAAATGTGTTTCCCACTGTAAAATGGCATCGCGACTCTACCATGCACGCTCGAAATAAAATGATCCTGCCAGCTACATGTTGCCCTGGGAGCAGGCGAGCTCTGTCTCCAGGCATCAAAGCCTCTCTTCTTGAGTTGGAAAATCCATAACACACGCTCAGATCGTGTGACTGTGACTGGTGATTCAGAGGAGGCTCCACAGAACAATGATTAACTCCTCAGAGGGTTCACAGCGTGGGCTTTCTTCCTTGTTGTTGGTCCTGCTGCATTTTGGGCTCTGTCTTTCTTTCTAAGACTCTTCCTTCCAAGAGGAGACCCATATACTATAATGTCATTGCGTTATAAATATCTGGCTCCTTGTTTTAAGCTGAAAAGTATTGTGTTGCTGTTGTTAAACCTCCTTCTCCACCCTGTCCCACACCCCTACCCCTTGGCTCCCCTTCTACCACTCGCATCTGACACTAAAGTTTCAGAAGGTACAAACACTCAGCCGCCCTGAGCCCCACCTGCCCTCTATGATCCAGGTTTCCCTCAAATAACTCCTAAGTTTAACCTGACTTTAAAATAAGGTTTTTTCCCCCTAATTCCAGAGGCTACATGACTATCTGCTGTATTACACTTTCCCAATGTGAGGTCAAGGGACTTTTCAAATTTGCCTGAAGTCTTAGGCTAGCCCATTTAACAGACATAAACCTGGGCCAAGCCTTTGTAATCATCGACTCTGGCCCATCACAGTATTGTTGCCACAGAGAAAGAAAGTGCCCCCCACCCCCTTCCTATAATACAAGGGTAATAAGCTAACCTCAACTGAAATTTCATGTCCAATGGAAGGAAAAGGTTTTTTAGGATAAATCTAGTTTTAGAGAGCAAGTTCTATAGGGCTGTTTACTATTTAAGAAAAAACATTGTATGTGTACATATACCATATCACAAAAGACATATATTTAATAATTTATTTATCTTGACCCTTTTGCATTTTGTAGGCAAGGGGTGAGTTCATTTTCTCTTTTCTGGGTGTGTAAAACACATTAATTTCATAATTTCACATATTCTCTCTGATTGATAGAACTTGTGTTTCTTTTGCTATATACATGCACGACAGGATGTGACTATGTCTGACTTTTGAACTCATACACTTAAAAATGTTTTAGTCCTACATTTTAGATTTAGACTATCCCAGAAATGGATGTATAATAGTAACAAAAGTATCAATCATACCTTTGAATAAATGAACTCTGATATATTTGGAAACTGCACCCAGACAGATGCCTGCTGCTCAATGATAATAACACTGATTATGTATTTCAACATTGAGTATTACAAACACCTTGATTTGGGTCTTTAAGTATGCCATTTTCTAGGTGTTGAAAAGAGAGTTAATTTACTAACTGCTGATCAAAATGTTAAGTTGATCTCTACTTAAAGTCCCTTCCAACTCTAAAGTCTAAGGGGTATGATTCTGCAGCCCTGCACACCTTCCCACATGTCAATTTAGTTAGGTACCTTTAAGTTAATACATCAAAGCAGGACTCATGGGTGGAAGATTCAACCTATATTCAACCTATATGGTCAAATGATGAACTCTCAAAATAAAAAAAAGAAGACTCCTCTAAGAGATTTGTTTTTCTTTCCAGCTTGCCTCCTTCTCCCCACCATACCTCCTTCATCTCTCCTCCACCCTGGGACCTCAGGCAACCACCCCCTGACTCTTTCATTGTGTAACAGTTAAACTAGAATCTCCTTTCTGTTGGAGATCCCACCCCCTCACTCTGGGAGCTGACACTTACCAGTTGCTGAAAAGCAGGCTGATCTATGTCACTCTGCAAGGCGAAGTCACTCAGTACTTTCCAAGGTGGCTGGTAGCTTTGCACCTCCACTGGGTTTGCCTGTAAGCCACCGTCGTGTCTCTCTGGACTCGCAGCCACCATGGGAGTTCCTGTCATCCCCTGGATATTCTGTGAATAGCCCCCACCCCATCCCGATATGTTAATGAGCAAACTCCCTCCCTCCATTGTCTGCACAGGCTAAGCAAATATAGCCTGGTATTATCTTATCTATATTGTGGACTTTATTGACTTAGCTAATCTGCTGCACGTATAGATATTAGCGGGAATTCAGTTTTGTTTTACTGTGTTTTGTTTTTCTGCTTCTGTGGGCTGGACCATTAGAATTGCTTGGATCTTAATGAAACCAAATTGTTATGACTCTCCACTTTCTGAGACTCACAGCTCTTCCCAATTCCTCCTGTCTGCCTTCCCAGGCCACAGACTCCCAGAAGTAGAAAACTGAAGCAGGATAAGCCTCCCTTCAGCCTCTAGACATGGTGCTTTGCTGGGCAGTTTCAGTTAGTTAGATTCACAGCTCGATTTTCTGCAGTCTGTGCCTCTGCAGAGCCAACCTCCACCCTCAAGCATTTAGGTCTGGTGGCTATTGCGCCATTATGTATTAACCAACTTGGAAAGTGCCCTGGCTCAGGCTGGGCCAGCCTGCCAAGTTTAATGACAGTAGGTTTTATGGCATTTAAAAATAGGGCCAAAGCAGTAAAAAGAAAAAGAAAAAAAGGGGTGGGGGTGGGGGAGACTCTTCAAAGGCCTGCAGAATGGGTGCTGCCCTGGGCCAGGGACCAAAGTGGATAATAGTGCCAGGGGACAGTTATCTCTGGAGCCTGGGTTTGACCTTGAGCAGAGGGTGCCTTGTTTTTTGCGGGTCACCTTGGGGGCCTCACCAGCCTGAAGGCACTGCAGCAGGCCTAGGCTGGTGTGGGGGGTGCCCAAGGGCCCGCAGGGTGACCCACACCCCTGAACCCCGGGATTTGATTAGAAGCGAAGTTGTCCCTCTCTCCTCTCCAGTTACAGGAGGAACTGAGTGTTGGCAAAACTAGAGCCAGGCCTTGCTGCTGCCTGCCCAGAGGGGCGCCCCTGTGCCTGTGGTTCCCGGGTTGGGGCGAGGTTGAAGTGCTCCAGCCCGCCCACGCAGGCTGGGGGTGTGGGCAGCTGCTCCCGCACACAGGAGCCACCTCCCAGGCCAGGCTGGCCCTTGCCGGGGACCTGGTGGCGGTTGCCTCTCCCCTGGGCTGGTGGGCGAGGGCGGGGCGGGGTGTGGGGTGATGAGGGGCTGCCTCTCAGGGCTCTTGCGCTGAAGCCGATGGAAACCTAGCACCAGCCAACCTGGGCAGCCAGTACGCACCTGGCACACCACCTCTGCTTCCCCTGCCCGGCCCCGGGTCCACTCACAGTTTTGTCATTGGGCTGCTGCTGCTGGAGCTGCTTCATCATAATGCTCCGCTTCTTGTCCTTGCACCGCTTGTTTTGAAACCAGACCCGGATCACACGGGGGCTGAGGCCAGTCATCTCCACTAGCTGCTCCTTCATGAGCGCATCAGGCCGGGGGTTGGCGGCATAGCAGGTCCGCAAGGTGTGCAGCTGCTTCTCGTTCAGCACAGTCCGCACGCGGGTGGTCTTCTCCGGCTGCTTGTGGACGTGGGGTCGCAGGGCCGGCTGCCGGGCAGAGATGGGCTCGGCTGCGGGGTAAGGGGCGCCATGAGCGTGGGCCGGGCGCTTGCCCGCCCCCTGGCTACTGGACAATGGCCAGTGCTTTGCAGCCCCGACAGACAAAAGCAGGGACAGCAGAGGTGCCGGTGAGGGAAGCGAAAGGTAGAAAATCTTGCTTCTAATCTCAGAGGTCAATGCTGAGTAATCCTGCCGGAACGCAGCAGCCTCCTCCCCCCTGCTCATGTCAACAATGTTAGCAAAGAGGCCAACCCCCAGCGCTGTCCCCCTGCTCGCAGCAGGGGTAACATCCCTCAGCACTGTTTCTCCCCGCTCCTTGCCTTTCCTGGTACCCAGACTGTGCCCGGGTATACCCAGTACCCACCCCAGCCCCACCTCCAGACTCTTGGACCAAGGTCATACAGTACCAGGGACGGCAACTCTGAACGCCCCAGTGACAGCAGAGATACCACACCAGCCGGGATGTCCGCAGCGTGAAAGCAGAGGGAGATTCTGCCAGACAGGCTTGAACTTCAGTCCAAAGGGAATACTAGTGTCAAGGGGCTCACGAATTCGGTATCTGGGCCGTCTATCCAGTCTGTGATCTTTCTTGGTACCAAATCTACCTACATGTTCCTGAGATGGGTTAATCCCGAAAAAAGGAAAACAGAAACTCTGTTGAGCTGCCAAGGCTGTAGGTAAACGACAGCTGGGAAGTGTCGTCTCCTGACTCTCTCCCCATATTTCGGCCTCTGTATTTCCCCACAAGCAAGAACACAGGTTGTGCCCAACAGGCTGCCACCTCTGGCTTTTGCCCCAGTGCAAGCTAGTCACAGATCCCCGAGGATAGAATTCTTAGAGCTGCTGGAACACAGAAGAGGAAGTGTAGTTTTCTCAGCCAGGGTTTAGTGGGAATTGATACTTTAAAAATGCACAGGGCAGATCTATTCATGACAGAAAGGTAGGATTGGAAACATTGTCTCCTTCTTACCCGGGCCCCTCCTGGTTGACCTTGCTCCCCTTTCTGGGGAAAAAGGCCCTCTGATCCATATGGTACAAATCCTACACCTTCCAGGACCCCCTAAGGGTCAGGTCAACACCTATGGGGTCAATATAGTGTTATAGCCACAGGCCTGAAGATGAAATTCTCACCAAATCGGAATGAATGGTCTAAAGAGGCAGGCTCCCTTTACAAGGCAATTACTGCAGATTAGACTGTTGACAGTTTTAACTTAGAGCTCTGTGCAATAGCCTTCAGTTATCAAGACTATCTTTTCAGGCTCATTTTCTCTTAAAAAAGTACAAATAAAGTTTAAAATTGTGCTGGAGTATAGGGCAGTTCACAAGGAAAAGGGGTTTGAGAGGCTAACTGACTTACAACCAACTAAACTTCCTTCAGGAGGAAGGAAGCTCCAAGGGCCCAGAATTCCACCCCTTTAAAATCCAGCCACAGCATGGAGAATATGTAGTAGGGAGCTGATGCCCATTTTCAGTACGCCAGGGCTTGAAGGCCAAGGTTAACTGGAAGTACTGTTTGGCCGTGTGTATACATGTGTGCACTGGTGGTGTACATTCGTGTGTCCCCATATATAGACACAGCCTTGTAGGTGTACAAGGAAATCAAGGGAGACAATGAGTGCATTGAACCTTGCTGCAAAAGAGGGAAGCACGGTGCAAACTGCACCCAGCACATTTCAGGGAACTAACTGCAGGCCACCACCGCTGCTGCTGCTGCTGCGACCGTCCTGCGGCTACGCAGGGTGCTGCAGCCGCCAGCGCGCTGGCAGAGGCGGCGCTGGCCTAGCCTGGCGCCCGCCTACTGGAGCCCGGCCTCCCTCCGGGCCAGGCCGAAGAGTACCTGCCATTTGCAGCGGCCGCGCTGGGTGCAAGGGGCTGAGTGGGTCTCCGGCGCCCAGGCTGGCTCTCTCCACCACGTCGTGGTCTGCACGGCAGAAGAGCCCGTCCTCCCGCAGCGCGAACTCGTCCCCGGGGATGAGCTGGCGGCTACAGGCCACACAGCGGAAACACTCGATGTGGTACACCTTGGCGCGGGCGCGCATCACGAAGTCATTCTTGCTGAAGCCGATGCTGCACTTGGCGCATTTGATCCCGTACAGCCTGAGCGAGGACCCGGCCCGGGGCGTGGAGAGAAGCACAGGGAGAGGGAGTCACTTCAGGTGAACACCCCCCTGGCCCAAGCCGACCACCCTGGGCCACAAAGCCCCGAGATACTGAAGTTAGTATTTGCAGACAAGCTGGGAATGGAAGAATATGCTATATGATTAGGCTTCTCTCTCTGCTCCCTCTCCTTTTCTATTATTACCCTTGCCTTTACAAACCAACCTCCCTGTTTCCGTCTGCACCTCTTACTTCAGAACATACCAGGAAAAGATATTTGCTGTGTTCGCACCCCCGGCCACTGCTCTAAGCCATCAGTCTCCGGGTAGCCCCCGCAGCTCTTCCAAAGGATGGGGTCCAGCGAAACTCCAGTGGCTACTGGTCCCACACTCTCGCCTCTCTATCCCCCAGCTTCTGCTGCTAGAAATGTCTCTAAAATTGCACAAAAAATTCCTCCATCCAAGAGAAAAAGAGATTGGAGAATGAGATCGTCACCCCACTCGTTTTGCAAACACACGCATATGCACAAGCAGAATAACAAAATGAAACCTGAGGGTTTCCAGATCCCTCTCTTGCACAAGTCCACAGCAGTTTTTCCAGAACTAAAGATGTTTCCTCAGGCAATAATGTTAACAGAAAGTTTCCTCTACAGTCTTCCTCTTATTATTTTAAAAATCTGCTCCTGCTCCCTCGATCTTTTTCAAGTTGCTGAAGCATCTACCTCGTCAGTCAGTTTACTTGAGAGCTAGGACCAGCCAGAAAAATGAAAAGACCCACTTCTAACGCCCTCCTCGTAGCTGGCCCTTCCTTACCAAGGAATTATCTTTGTAGGTTCCTGCTTAGCAGCACCTCCCTGGCTCCCCTGTAATAACAGGAGCAGGGGCATTTCTACAGAGAGAATGGGAGAGAGGCAAAGATCCACACAAAGAAGGGAGTGGGTATACCTCACTACCCCAAGGGAGGGAAAGGCATTCAGAAATCTAAATGGTTTCGCTGGTAGACTTTTACAACTACCGGATTTCAAAGGGACACACAGAGAAGAGAAGAGAAAAGGACAGGAGAAAAGAAGAGAGGAGAGAGGAAAAGATAAAGAGGATTGTCTCCTACAAACATGTATCCAGAATTAGGGAGACGCAGGTTTGTATGCAATTGAGCAAAAACACTATCTCCATAGGAGTAACAATACTCCTGGAGGTGCGAAGTGAGCTCTCTCTGTCTCTGGTATCTGGAGTTCACACACCAATCAAGTAAACAATGAAAACAGCTCATTTGTCAGAGCTAAGGTAGATTCAAAAGTTTTGCCTCCCTCCGCCTACTCTATGTGAGATCTTCCATTTCATAGGACGAGGACTTTACCTTGCTCGTGACCAAACAATTTGGAAAACCCCTCCCCCTTCCTCCAGTTCCCACTTCCCCTATTACATCCCGCTCTTCACCCCCCACCCCATCAAAGTATTAATAAACTTTTTTTTTTGCAGTGTTCAGTTGTTATCTCCCAATAGTTTATTCTCCACTTCAAGATTTTAAAATGAGAAAAAAACATCCTGGATACTAAGTGAGCAGGAACAAATTATAACTGCATACATAATTTTTGACTAAACTTTACTACAAGTTCTCAGCTCCAAGAAGTCTGATTTACTAAAGCTATTTTCTTGTAATACCCACTAGAGAAAATTTTAAATATCTATCTATCTAAGATAGATAGATATACACACACACACACACATGGTATTATTTAAAATAATAGCGAAGGTGTTATCTGAGTTATTGAAACAATAAAATTTTCTTTAGAAATTCTACAGGCTTCCTAAGCAGAAAATGAAGTTTCTGACATATAGACACAGATCAGAGAAAATTTGAGATTAGCAAAGCAGGAATTTTAGATGCAGAATAAATTGAAAGAAAGAAAAAAAAAACTCAGAAAGTTCCTTATGTGGTTGTAGTCTTGTCAGTATTGGCAATTCGCTCATTTTATCAGTTACCAGATTTTAATGTGAGAAAGGAAGCTGTTCAATTATCTAAATATACCAATTGTTCGTAGACAGATGATGGGCAATTTGATCTGCTCTGTCTAATTCATCAGCTAAGATAAGATAAGAAAGAAAAGACAGTCAGATGTCACCAAAGGGTTAATATTTAAAAAGATTAAATTTCCGGTCTTTTTGCAGGGAATATTTAGTTTGTTTTAAAACTTTTCCTGGTAGAAATTTATCCTAAAAATAAAAAGTCCAATACTTCAATTTGTGCTTTCAAAATGCATCTCTAAACATGCCTAGGTTAAACTTTTATTTTTCCCATTACATTGACATCTCCAAAGAATGTGTAAGTTATAAAATACTGAACTAAAATAAGTATATGGAAAAGAAAAAATGCTGCTGATACAATAAAAACCAGTCTTTTTTTTTAATTTTAGAAATCCTTACTCATTAAATTTTTTTGTTTGTTTTGGAGGGGGAAGGGTAAAAGAAAATAGTTTGAGCTTTACAAATTCCAAGAGCAATTAAAGAAACTTCAATACCCCACAATTTATGAAAACCACTATTGAGTTTTGAAGAGATTTTTTTCCTAAAGAGCGAAATGAACAACATAATTTAATTTATGTAACACAAGTAAGTACTGGGTAACTTTTGCACTCTGGACCCCACTGAGGCAAACTTTGCAAAAAGACAAAGGCACACCAAGTAACAAATAAGGAGTGGGAAAAGACAAGGAAATCTCACAAAATTAAAGAAGCAGTATAAACGGCGTACCTGATATAATCTCTTTTACAGTAGGTTTTCCCATCTCTAACAAAGCATGTACAGCTCTCATCCAAATACTGATTACACTCCGCACATTTCAAACATGCCGCATGCCATTCCAAATCCGGCGAAACCCTCAGAATATACTGATCGTGAATTTGATTGCCGCAACCAACACATAGGGAAATCAGACGTTTTTCTGAAATGAAAATAAATACATGATTGACTAACCGTTTACTTCCTACAGAGATAAACACACTTTTAGTGTCGTTCTCTTACAGGGCATACGCTGGCAGTATTTTTTTTTTTTTTTTAAGAGTATTGCACTTTGGGATGGTAATTGAAGTGTACCGTCAAAACGCTGCCTCATTTTAAAAAGGAGGTGGAATATGTAAAATGCAGATTTTAATAGTCTACATTTGTAAACCCAACACGCAATCAAACCCGTTCATTTTGTATTTCTTTTTCTTCCCTCCTCCCTCTTTGCTGTAATCACTGGGAAAGACCATGGATAAGTCAAATGAAAGAAAAGGTTTTGACTAGAAGCGTTAAGTGAATGCAGGAATGTCTATATTTTTCCACGAAGCAAACGCTTAAATAGCACGTAGGACTGGATATTGTTAGCAAGAGCAGACATCAATATAGTTGTCACTCGTTCTGTTTTGCAAGTCTAATGCTAATTCACATCTCCGAGTCTTGTGTGTGCAGGCAGACCCTGGCTTCTCGGAGAGCTCAGGATTGCCGAGCTGGAAACCACCACTTAGCACCAGAAGGCTAGGGTTTGGAGGCGCACACAGGCGAATTCAAACACAAGGTACGGCCAGTTTCCCGAAGATCAGAACCGACAGCAAGCATGCAGGCGTGGCGGCAACCAGAAAAGGCCACCTTCTCTCTCTTCTCTCTCCAGGCAATGACTCCACGCCGAAGAGTCCTTGACACCCGTGCCTGAGAGAGACCCCCGCACAAGACCAGCACACCGAGCCCCACAAGGTAAAATAGCCTCTTACTTTTTGGTGGATCTCCCATGTCTCCCATATCTGTAAAAGGGAGTAATGTCCACAGTGAAATGGTGGTTGTACAGTTGGTGAACAGCCCACAGAGAGGATGCAGGAGCTGTGGCTAAGTGGGAAATAGTGGCCCCGAGGGTTGCCAAGGCTGAGCGCGCCGCTGCCCGGCTGCACCGCGCCCTCGCGGGTCGGGGAGTCCAATTTAAGCCGGCGGAGCTGGCGGAGCGGAGGCGCTGCGGCGGCGGCAGACTCGGCGCGGCTGGGGCACCTCTCTTCCTTATCTCTTACTCAAACTTCTCTGCTCCAACTCAGCTCCATCGCCATTGGTCTGACGCAGCGCGCGGGGACGTCAGGCGAGCGCCGCGCCCATTGGCTGCGGGGCGCGCGGCGCAGCTGTTCTGATTATCATATTTCAGCTTCGCCGCCGCCGCGAGCCACTGACCGCTCGGCGAGCCCGCGGGAGAGGATTAGGGCTCCCGGAGGCCACTAACTTGCTCTGGGCTCGTCCGTTCTCCCGCGATGCTCGGGCTGCCCGGCTGCCCTGGCTTTTGGCCTCCCTCTCCTGCTTCTCCTCCTGCCCCCTCCCTTGCTCCTTCCCGGCCGCGCCGCCAGCGTCCTGGCCTCCCGTCGCGCTGCTCCTCCGCCCTGCGCTTCTGGGGTGCCCGCAGTCTGGCTGGCCGTGTGGCGCGCGAGGCTCACTTTTCTGCCGCCGGTGGCGAGTGGCTGGTGGGTAGGTTTTTTATTCTGATGATGAGGTCCCTCCCGGGTTTTAGGAAAAGAGGCGACTTGGAACAGCCCGTTTGGCTCGGTTTGCTCTCGCGCTGTGGCGCACAGCTCTGGGCCTGGCCGGGCTTGGCGGCCGAGGAGGGTGAGTTCCCGAACTGGCTGCGCCTGGCGCGCTGGGAGCTGCCTAGGGGCAGAAGAGTCGGGAATGGGATGCAGAGACCCAGAGGAAGTGT
>PVKE010014960.1:0-20540 GCA_004027555.1 Craseonycteris thonglongyai
CACCTCGAGGATTTTCTACGAGCAGCTCAAGTAAAGACAGGACCTGCTACCTAAAGCAGGGGGCATCCGGGATTCTGAGAGAAAACTCACCCAAGTTCACCCAGGGCTAAGTGGGGAGCCCGTGGGGCACCATGGACCCATGCTGGTTCCGAGCACCAGATCTGGGTTTACAGCGTGGTCCTGGGTGGGCTTCTTCAGAACCCCGCTGGCTATGCCAAGTAAATGTTTATGTAAGACATGTTCAAACCTGTAGAGAATTTTTATGAGTTTACTTGAGCCAAACTGACAACAATGCCAGGAAGCAAGATCTCAAAATGCTCTCAAGAATGGAAGTTTATAGTTTCTTTTCCACATCTGGAATTAAGGAGGGAACATAAGGGAGATTACATTGAGGTGGGAGAAAGCAAGGCAGGGATTAGATTACAGGATAGTGAACAAGATTATGTGCTCTCTTGAGGGTGGTTATGCTTCCAGAGAGTCTGAAAAAGATGCATTGCAAAGGTCTGTTAGCTTAGGTGCACAGGATGATGGACAGGACCTGCTTAAGGCAAAGACAACCTTTTACTGTGGATGTTAGAGGCCTCAGCTGTGACTACTTCCCACCATGAGCTGCCCAGTTAGGAACTTATGATCGGATCCCCCTGTGAGGTGACTTTCGAGTAGATTTATTATAGTGACCCTTATTTTGTCCACACGGCACATAACACTTTTTCACTGGTGCTATAATTGCCTCTTCAGATTAACTCATGAGCAACCTGAAGGCCAGACACTAAGTGGAGATGATCTGGGACCCAAAGCACCCCCGTGGGGGTTCTTAAAAATGTGCCAATGAACAGAGACCGCTGCCTGGTCCAGCTTAGGGGACTCCTCTCCCACCTGCCCTGGGTGTTAGCTGCTGCTCTTCCTCTCTCAGCAGCCGGACGTGACCCAGCTGTGTGCTCCTCCCCATGGCTACAGGGACGTTGTGAGTCTGAGATCTTGACTCACCCCTGCACAGGGAGAGATGATTCTGGCACTTGGCACCCAGGCTTTCGTAGCTACCATTGTAATGACTTTGCTCTCTTCTCTCCATATAAAACAATGAAGGGATGGAGACCCAGGCCGCAAATTTCCCATTTGTGATTCAAGCACCAAGCTCAAACTTTAGAGTCTAAACTTCTTATCAGGAGATGAAATGAGGGCCTGCAAAGTACCTGGCATACCTGTCCCCATAGACTCCTTGTTCTTGGTTGTGGCTGTCTGGGTACCAGATGATGATGTAACATGTAGTGAGTGCGGGGAGCTATGCAGGAGGAATCCAGATTACTAATACTTCTCAACCCCTTTGACCAGGAAAGTCTGTCAACCTCCTGAAAGTTCTCTTTTAGCAGAACACCCATCTCCAACACCCTTAACCTCCTCACCCCCACCCCCAGCCCCGCCCCATCCCCGTGAGAAGGCATAGCACCTTTCCCCAGCCTGCAACCTCCCAGTGGAGAAGCCCGGGACCGTATCCCATTGTTGGGGTCTAAACAAGAAAGACAACTTACCGGTAGATTTTTCAGTGAGTGACAACTCTCCTGAGGTTTGTGGCCATTTCTCCACCCAGGAGCTGACAGTGACTCTAAGCAGCCACCATAATGACTGCTGCTGATGGTTCTAGTCTTGATTATAAAATAATAATGAAGGAAACAGGGTGTGGCCAGTACCTGAATGAACACCTTGCCCACAGGCCCCAAGGACATCACAGTCATCTGTTTAAACACATGGGACAGCCAGAGAAGGGAGCTGGGGGAGGGCTCATCAAACTATCAAGGCCCAGGGTCCCTCTGCATGTACAGTTCAATGGGATGCCCCAAAGTGCACATGCACCCATTAATGAAGACGGGGTACAGCCCTCATCAGTGACGCCGATAACTAACCCCCGTAAACCCATCATGATGGTTCATTCCTCAGGGCCAGTGCTACACCATCTCCTCTGCTTCTCAAGGAGACCCTCTCTGAGCTGGGGGAGGAAATGCCATTGACTGAGGGGCAGCTGTGACCCAGACCCTGCTGATGCCCAATGTGTGGCCCCCTGATGAATCTCAAAGCCAGCCCTGGGAGGTGGCTATTATCCAGTTTTATGGGTGAGGAAAGCAATGCTCAAAGCTCTCCAGCACCACGCAGGAAGCAAATGTCAGAGCTGGGGTTGGAGCCCAGAATCCCTGGCTCTTCAGATGTTTCTTTCCCTCCACTGTCACCCAGACGCATAGAGCCGAGGCGAGCACCTGACGTCGGGTTTGTGTCACAGCCAGAAGGGGAGAGAGAGGCCTTTCCCATCTTCTTTCCCTCCCTGTGCCTCACCGAGTGCCGAGCCATGGTCTGCAGTTAGCCTGAGGGGGAGGAGGGCTAGCAGACTTTCTGGTTCCACCTGTGCCTGGGCAGAAGTGTCAGGCAGGAGGTGAGATGAGGGCTTAGAAAGGACCCAGGATGTTCTTCATCAAGGCCTGCAGGACGTGCTGCTTCGGGAAAGGGGAGGAAGGTTCTAGAACTACCTCGCAGGCTGGGCTTTCTCAGCTAAGGTGCCAGAACTGAATGCCCCATGTTGTCCCCTCTGTGTTTCAGAACTGGGAACTTGCTCCGTTTTGCTGAGGTCATCCTTGGTCATCCGGAAGCACCTCCAAGGCAATGTGGCTTTTACGTTTCTTTCCTTTCTTTCCCCCCGGTACTGGGAATACACAACACCAGCTGTTTTATTATTAATTGGGGAGGGGAGGGTATGATTTTAATGTTTGTTTTTTTGAAAATGAAAAATAAAAAGTTATATATTATATATATTATATACATGAAACACACACACCTACACCGATGTGATGACAAGCGACAGTTTTTAAGAGACTGACAAAACCAGCTGTAAACATTGCTGTTTGTAAATTCATGTCATGCATCAATGTATTTATGTTGTAAAGCTATTTATATTGTTTATAAAGAGATATTTATAAAAATTTTATTTATGTAACTAAACGAAAGAAGTCAATCATTGTAATGTTTTTGTCTTAACTAGCTAAAAAATGTAAAAAAAAAGTCATTCCATGAACTTCTTGAAAACTGTCTTTATTTATTCAATGATTTATTTTTTAGGAATTAGTCTGAGGATGAGAGAGAATATGGAAGATAAGGCTTTTTGCCTCTAAACAGATCTAACAGCAAGGTTTCCAATTCTGGATTTCATTGGATCAGACTCTCTGGGGATCTTGTTAAAAACACAGATCCCTCCCCCTACTCGACCCCCTGATCTATTGAATCTGAGCCTCCTGGGATGGGGTGGGCCATGTAGATTTTTGTCCCAAGTGATTCTGACCAGTTTGACCAAGTCTAGAAGCTCTGCCCAGAGCCCCTGACCCCTGGGAAGTCAGAAGTTAGGAATTAAATTAAAACTGAATTTAGCTGACTGACGGTCCTCTAATTCTATTGCACCTTCTCTCTATTATTTTAAAGATTTATTTGTATTGTTTTTGACAGAGAGAGAGAAAGAGAGAGATACAGAAACAGAGAGAAGGGGGAGGGCCCAGAACAGTCTCCATAGTTGCACATCATTGGTTTTTCCACATAGTTTCATTCCACAGGTGGGTGGGGCTGCACAGGGCAGGAACTGGGCTGGGGTCTCACCCCGGTGAGAACCGAACTGGGGTCACTCCCCAGTTCAGCATATGGGTCCGCATGGGCTGGGACTGGAATTCAATCCTCTGACCCAAGGCTGCAAAGTGAGCACTTAACCCACTGAGCCATCCCAGCTTCCCTTCTCACTATTATTAAAGGAAAGGAAGAACCAAAAGCTTCCCTTCTGCTTGGGAGAGAGTTAGGAGGCTTCTATATATCTTACAGGACTACAGACTTGCTCACAGAAGCTTGGGGTGGGTAGTTTTTACCTCATCATGAATGCCATGGGATGGGGCAGGGGGCTGAGGCCAAGGACCTCGGAGAGAACAAGAAGGTGTCAACAGGCCTCATATTCACCCAGTGAGGTGTGCTTTTCAAAGGGCGTGTGGTTTTCTTTTCACTTGAAGCAAGTGCTAACAATTATGGTTCCTATGCCCCGTGGGACTTGGATGTGAAATTATGAATATTTAGAATCTCTTCCTTAAACCAGCAGGAAACTTTTAAATAGTGCTGAGATAATCTTGCTACATCCTTGGTAAGTTACACTGTGGTGTAGTCTTCCCTGTATGTCTTCTGTCCCCCATTTGGTGAAAGCAAGGACATAAAGAGCCGTTCGGGCTGGTTACATCAGGCAGGTCCAACCCCACTAAGAGGATTTGGGAGCAGCATTGCCCCAAGGTCATGGGGTCAGCAGGCCCGGCTGAGCGGTTCCAGTGGAAGATGGGCACTGGCGAGGTGGCCAGTCACCTGGCCTTTCTGCTGGCATCCAAGCCCTGTGACCTTTGTTCCCGAGTCGTCCTCCAGCAAGAGGCTCTCAGGTGGGTGGGTGGTCAACACAGCAACCTCACCCAGGTGAGAAAACTTATTTTTAAGATGTGTTCCAGCTGAGGAAGGTCCCAGCCCTTCCCACCTCCTCAAGGTCTGTCCTGTCCCAGTGGTGGTCTCGGTGCCCTTCCTGAGTTTCATTCACTACTCCAGGCTGTGGCTATCTTCCCGTGTCTCAACCCAATTTTATGTCTCAGAACTCGGGTACCCATGTCAGGCAGGGTGAGGGGCACTGTAGAAGCAAGGACCAAGTGGGACAAGGCAGGCAGTACACTGTTGGCTTTGCGGGTGGCGAGATGGGCACATTATCCCAAAGCCCAGAGACACAGGTCGTGGCAGATCTGCGATTCACAGAACCACACCAGAAGCTAAAGGTTTTCCCTGTGGAGTCTCTGGGTTGCCAGTAACCTGGTGCTACTAGGACCCTCGGGCTTAAGCTCTACCTGCCAAGAAACTCTCCTCCCTGTATTAGGCCTCAGACAAAAGAACAACACACACTACTCTCTCTTGCCAACTCCAGCCCCTCCCCAGGTGGAGGCCAGTCCCTCCACCTGCTGGCTTAGGATGTTACTAGAAAGCCAGTCCTCTGACACCCAGACCTGAAGGCCTACAGCTGCTTCCTCAGTGGTGACAGGGACAGGTGATCCGACCCAGGAAGGATCAACAAATATTCCGTAAGTAACCGGAAAAATTTTGAAATCTCCAGAGGTTGCCCAGTTGGTTTTACCCAAGAGCTTCCTGTCCTGCAACCCAAGTCCTGGCCTCCTCCCTCACCATGAGCGTCTCACCTTCAAACCCACCTGGAGAACCTGCAGCTTCTCCCCTGCACAGGGAGACCACAGCAGCCAAGCCCAGCTCGGAGGAGTGGCCGCAGCGCTCGGGAGCTCTCTGTTAGAGGTTTCCCTGTGATGGGCCAGCCGGGCTGGGCAGAGACCAGGAGAGTTTGGGGTGTTGGAAGGCCTCAGGCCTCAGGGAGGTCCAGAGGAAGGCATTCCCTTCCCTGGGGTGCTCGGTTATTGGGGAGTCAAGGCGGAGAGTGGGGAGGAGTCACCGGCCTGCTGGTCGAGGCTCCCTGGTGCTGCTCTGACCCAGCAGGTCTGGGGCCAGGAACCCCACCTGGGGCTCCCAGACACGCCTGGAGGAGAGACCCAGTGTCTCACATCCATGCCCAAGTGTTATTCAGACAGGCCCTACCATGAGGGGATGGGGCGTGCGGGAGAGGTGGGGCCTCCAGGTCCTCTGGCCGGCATGTGGTTCCAGAAGTCTGCCTTCTTGCCACTGTCCAAGACACGAGAGGTCCTCCCCCGACAGCCACAACCCACAGGGGTGGTCTGAAATGGGGCTGCACACAAGTGCTCTGGGGGTGATCCGAGCACCCACCATATCTGGACAATGGTCAGAGCCCTGCTCTTTCGTAGGAAGAGCTCTTAGCCCAAGCAGATAGGGTGCAGACTGAGCACCCCCCACCCTCAGGGAGCAATGATCAGGGTCCCCTCGGAAATAGGTTTGACTCACGTGGTTCACATGAAGAGGCTTTCCTGAAGGGACTCTTTACAGAGCAGTGGGCAGGTGCGACCCAGGAGCCCTGGGCTGAAGGGAGGAGACTGTCCCCGAGTTGGAGCTGGGTGGAGGGACCAAGTTGTGCCAAAGCAGGACGGGATGAGAGAGAAATACCCCAATTTCTCTCCCCACACCCAGTTTCTTGCTAGTGTCGCCAATTAGCTAAGGCCACCGGGAGGCAGCCAGCAGGGCAGCCAGGGTGAGGCCGCCTGAGGCAGCCGCTGGAGGGAAGGTGGCAGGGAGGCAAACAGGCTCAGCAGCGGGGTGGGGGGGGGGGGGGGGGGGGGGGGGGGGGGCTTGGTCATCAGCAGGGCTGCAGCTCCCTCCTCTGGCAGGCAGGAGATCTGCAGCAGGCGTGGGGGCCGACAGCACCTCGCTAAACCAGTCCCTTGGCTTAATTGCAGGACGCAGAGGATCAGCTGCATCAACAGAGTGGGTGTCGTGGGGCCAGCAGCCCTGGTTCCAGGTTTTGGCCCACATCCATAGCCTCACTGAACTTGTTTGCTGGGTCACCAGTCCTAACTTCATACCCCACTGGGAGTGCCAGTCCACAGTGACCCCTCCTTGGTGGCAGATTGCCTGATGCTCTCTGTCCTATACCACTTCCATAGGGAAGGGACAAGAGCAGAAAGGGTACCCTGAACATGCAGTAGCCTGCCTGACCCCACCTGGTAGACTCTCCTTTCCCCACCCCCTACCCCCGGCGACTGTGTGTCCTGTTCTAGAATTTGAGTTGGTTTTCCCATCCATTACTTGATCTTCCACTGCACCAGTTCTGTTCTTAACAGCCTCCAGTGTGGCCTTCGAGTTCCCCATTGCATCTTCTGCATTTCTTTCCTTTCTTTACAAGTTTTTTGGATCTCATTCTTTTCCCCTTTTGTCTCATCATGTTTCTTGTTTATCTCACCCTGTGGCCTTTTCATTTTAGCTCCTCATTCACAGATGCCATGTCCCCCTGCATTCACTGTAGAATGCACCCCAATTTCCTGGATCCTTCAGAAAAGAATTCAGGTATATTTCAGAGGCCTGTCCTCTGCATAGCCTGAAGGCGGATGAATGTCACAGCTCACTTAGTTATTTTAGTGCCTTTTCAGTCTGTACTAAGTTGGAGAAAGATGCTAGGGAAGTGGGAGAGTCTCAGAAGTGGCGGGAAAATCGCCCGCCCGTCTTGCACAGGATGGCCTGGGAGGTCACAGAGGAGCTTCTGATGGGCACAGAGCCCCGGGGCTCTGAGTGGAGACAACATCCCAAGGAGGTGGATGTTTGCTCAATCCTGTTTGAGGCCATAAGCCAAGGCTGGGTTAGGTATTTCTCTCTCTGATGCCTTATTAATATCATTTTTGCCTGATTCCTCCTGATTCTGTCATCACAGAATCAAATGCTAACTTTTCAGACAGGCCTTCCCTGACCGCCTTTGCTCCACACACTGGTTACCCCCTTACCCGACTTTATTTTTCTTCTGACATATTATGTGTTTGATCGTTTGTTTGTTTATCATCAGTCCTTCTTTATTAAAAATAATAATAATAATTGGGGCTGCTGGGATAGCTCAGTGGTTGAGCGCTTGCCTCACAATCATGAGATCCGGGGTTCGATTCCTGGCCCTGGCCCATGCAAACACATACGCTGAACTGCAGCTCAACTCATAACTGCCAGGATGGCTCAGCAGCGAAGAATCTCCCCTCCCATGCAGGAGGCCCCGGTATGGTTCCCGCCCTGCACGGCCCTACATTCACCTGTGTGAATTGAAACCATGTCACAACTAATGATGTACAACTATGGAGACTGTTCTGGGTACGTTCCCCCTCCAAAAAAAATTATTAAATAATAATAATAAAGCTTAAGGAGGTCTATCTGTTGCAAGTTCTTAGAGCAAGCTTGTCAATCCCGTGGCCCACAGGCCTTATGTACCCCAGGACAGTTTTGAACGAATATGGCCCAACACAAAATCATAAACTTTCTTAAAACTTTATGAGATGTTTTTGCGATTTTTTTTTTTTTAGTTCACCAGCTGTCGCTTAGTGATAGTGTATGTTAAGTGTGGCCCAAAATAATTCTTTTTCCAGTGTGGCCCAGGGAAGCCAAAAGATTGTACACACCTGCTTTAGAGAGTCTAAAAGCTGGCAATGGCAGGAGAAACTGCAGCCTGCTGGCGCCCTCTGGTGGTAAAATGGCAGGACTGCATGGGATTAGGGCAGTTTAAGTGGTGATTCCCAGATCAGCTCATCAGATCTGTTGCAACACAGCTGACGGGGCCCCAACTCCAATTTCTACTTTGCAAGTTCTGAGGATGAGCATTTCTAACAAGTTCCCAGGTGGCACTGCCATTGCTGCTCTTCCTGGGGACTCTGAGAATCAATGGTTTCGGTTTCTGTACCCCAATACCTTACTTCTCTCATATTGGACCCATGTTGGACCTACTCAAAGAACTGTATGATTTGTATGATTTTTAAGCCGCTAAATTTTGGTGACTTGTTACAGCAGGAATAGGAAACTAATATGCGATGACAGCCTGGCTAGTTAAGAGCAAACATTTCAGGGGAAGCCGGGATGGCTCAGTGGGTTGAGTGCTTACTTTGCAGCCCTAGGGACCGAGGATTGAGTCCCAGCCCCCAGCCCGCGCAGACCCGTGTGCCGAACTGGAGTGCACTTCCCATGTGGGAGGCCTCCAGTTTGGTTCTCAACCCCCGGCTTGACCCCTGGCTCAAGAGGACCTACCTCCTATGCAGGAGGCCCCCAGCCCGGTTTCTGCCCTGCGGGGCCCCCGCCCACCTGTGTGGAACAAAACCGTGTCAAAAACTAATGACGTACTGCTGTGGAGACTGCTCTGGGCCCTCCCCCTTCTCTCTGTCTCTCTGCCTCTCTCTGTCTCTGTCAAAAGCAATAAAATAAATCTTTTTTAAAAAAGAGAGAGAGAACATTTCAGGGCTACCATAGAATTTTTAAATTTTGTGTTAGTTTTAGTGAGCTATATTCCACGTATCATGCAATTCACCATTTAAAGTACACAATTCACCATAGATTTTAAGCATTGTTTTTACCCCTGGAAATGGTCTTCACCTTTTAAACCTGTGAAATAGCCATTATTAAACTCTGGAGTACCGGTACATCACCAGAGGCTTATGTAAAATATTTTTGCATCTTATCACTGGTTATTAACTAAGTGGCTGATAGCACATAGCTCATCCATGTCCAGTTGTACTTCCTGATTAGGAAGTTCAATGTTAAGTGAACTTATTATTAGCTTCACAGCTGGCAGCAGAAGCCCCCTTGGGAGAGGCGCTGTCATTGAACAGAAAATCACCTTGATGTGCTAGGGGAAGGTGAGCTTCGCGAACAGGGAAGGAGGCCAGCATCCAGTCAGCAGATGGCTGAGTTGTGTCTGAGACAAGAAAGGGACTCACTTTGCCCAGAGAGAGAGGGGCAAGGTAGAGAGGGGAGAGAGTGAAAAAAGGGACAGGGAAGCTGGGGTGCGGTCTGGCAGGATGGTACAAGGTGGAAGAGAAGGGACATCTAAGGGTCACTTTTTGCTGAGACATAACTTGCCCTCCCTCAGGGGTGAGGGAATAAGGAACGGCCTCAGTCACAAATTTTGGCCCCACACTCAGCAGTGAGCCCGAAAAGCAGGCCTCCCTAGAGCACTGCAGGACTCCTCAGAAATGCCTCTGAGCTTTTATCAAGTCCAGGGGCCAAGACACTCTCCACCTGACACACACGCACACGCGCACGAGCGAGCCGAGCTCACCTGTGCTTGTATACAGGTGGGAAACGGTCTACAACGTTCTAAGTGATCACATAGCTTTTTACCCAACTTGAGCCAATAACTCGTGTCCATTTAAAAAAAAAATGTTTTAAATCATCAAGGAACCCACGTCCTCCCAGCTCCCTTCCATGTCCCTGTCCAGCAGACAGGCGTTGGGGTCTCAACCCCTCTACTCTGTTCCCCTCCACATGATCCCTGAGGCGCTCAAGTGCTGGGGTGTGACTGGGGTTGGCCATTCTACTCTGGGAGCCTGGAAAACACCATGTCCTGCAGTAACAGGTCACAGCTTAGAGGCACAGCCTTCTGGCCAGATTGGGCACAGAAGGCAGGAATTTGGGTCCTCCTCCAGCCAGCTGTGCCCACTGTGGGGGCACATACCCAACCACGCCCCAGGCCACGCTGGCCCAAGACGCCCCATCAGAGTTATTCTGAGGCCAATTTCCCAGAAGCCCTCCAACCATAGCCCTCGGTTTCTCCCTGGGATCCTCCAAGGGGTTGGTCAGATTTTTTTCTTCTAATGTTTGAAACAAGAGGGTCTAATTACCTCCTCCTCGCCCAGGCCAGGTCCTTTCTTTCTTCAAGATCAGTCCTCTTGCCTAGCCCCTCTTCTTCTCAATGCCAACTCAGTCAAGGGGCCCAGGTGTCTCTTCCTACTCTCTTCAGGTGGTGGGGGCGGTCCTCAGTGAATCCAGGGAGATTTTCTGGCACCTTCTTAGGAAAAAGAGGACCAAAATATAAACTAATCCTCATAGGGCACCCTGACATTCCTATAATTCTTAGTTTAATTTTCAGGCAAAGCTAGGGAATATCTTTCTGTACTTTAAGCTACAGTGTATATTTATTAAATTACCTGCTTCTTTTTTAATCTTTTTTTTTTTAACTGAACTGGAGGCCTCACCGCATTCGGGAAGTAAAACACAGTTCAGTATTTGGGTCCGCACAGGCTGGGGCCAGAATTCAATCCTCGGTCCCCAGGGCTTCAAAGCGAGCACTTAACGGGCTGAGCCATCCCGGCTTCCCCGAGCTTTCTTTCTTTTTTTTTTTTTTTTAATATTTATTTTATTGTTTTTGACAGACAGAGACAGACAGAGAGAAGGGGGAGGGCCAAGATCAGTCTCCATAGTTGTACGTCATCAGTTTTCGACATGGTTTTGTTCCACACAGGAGGGCAAGAGCTGCAAGGGCAGGAATTGGGCTGGGGGCCTCCAGCATGGGAAGCTCACCCCAGTTCAGCACATGGGTCCACACAGGCCAGGCCGGGATTCGATCATCAGTCCCCGGGGCTACAAAGCCAGCGCTTAACCCACTGAGCCATCCCGGCTTCCCCACAAACATTATTTTATATATCAAACATAAATTTAGTGGGGAAGCCGGGATGGCTCAGTGGGTTAAGCGCTTACTTTGCAACCCCGGGGACCAAGGATCGAATCACGGCCCCTGCGTGCGGACCCACATGCTGAACTGGGGAGTGCCCCCAGTTCAGTTCTCACCGGGGTGAGACCTCGGCCCAGTTCCTGCCCTGTGCAGCCCCGCCCACCTGTGGAATGAAACTATGTGGAAAAACCAATGATGTACAACTATGGCGACTGTTCGGGGCCCTCCCCCTTCTCTCTGTCTCTGTATCTCTCTCTCTCTCTCTTTCTGTGTCAAAAACAATAAAAATAAATATTTTAAAAAATAAAATAAATTTAGAATCGCAGCTCCATGCCAAGATTCATGCCTATCTTGCTCACCTACGCAACCCCAGTATGGAGAATAGTGTCTGTTGACAGTACATATTTGTTGAAGGAGTGGATTGACCAATTAATTAACCAAGTTCACACATTTTAAACCTACATGAAAATATCTTTAGCACTATAATTTACATCTTTCTAGCAAGACTAAAAAAGTAATACAATATAATGCAGTTGTTTTTATACTCTTTTTAAAGATATTTAATCTATCAATGTGTCTTCCCTTAAATGGATTTAATGTTTTATTAAGAAGCAAGATTGGAAATTTCTATGGCATTAAATTTATCTTCCCTGGAATGAGAGAATAATTATATTAGTATTAATAATTCTAAAACTTTTGAACTGATGGAAATTCACTGGAGAAAAAGCTAACCCTGTGGGCCTTTAGAACGCTATGGAGGAATACACATTCAGAAAACTACAAATTAACCCCTGATTTGATCACTTACTATCTCTGTGACATGAAGAAAGTAATTTCAGTGAGCCCAGGACTCCTCATTTGTAAAATCAGTATAAAGTAACACCTCACCTTCCTACTTCCTCCCTTACTAGGAAGATCACACATGAGAGCATTTTGTAAAACACCACTCAAAACTCAGACATCCTAAAGAATACGAATGAGTATCTCGTTCCACGTGCCAAAAACGGGTAACATAATGTTTAAAACGTCAGCAAGACAGTTAACAATAAATAGTCAATCAGACAGTTAACACAATTGAATCATTTGTATTTCTTTGAACCCTACTGCTTACATTTACTGGCCATTTGGAGTTCTTCCTTCATGGCTGACCTGTTCTTGTTCTTTACCTATTTTCCTCTTGGGTATATGCCTACTAATGGTTTTTGGTAGTGTTTTATCTATTTAGCATGTTTACCTCTTGTCTGTCATACATGTTACAATTATTTTCCCCAGATGATTTTATTTGCCACATGGACATTTTAGATTTTTATTTAGGTCAAGTTTATCAATCTTTTATTTAATATGTATAATGGCTTTTGTTTAATGCTTAAAGAGAACTCTCCCACTTCAAGTTTACAAAATATGTTTACCTATATTTTTCTTGTTTGATATACTTATTTTATTTAACCCACATGTCATTTATTCCAGCATGAGATAAACAGTAGAGAATCTCACCTCATTTTCCCCCAATGATGAGCCAGTCATCCCAAAGCCAATTATTGGCTAATTGCTCTCCAGACTGATCTTAATCATCGCCTTTTTTATCTATGAAACTCCCACTCGAACTTGGAGTCATACCTGAACTCTGTTCTATTTCATGATCAGTCTGTTCATCCCTAAGCTGGCATGACACCATTGTGATTACTATAGGCGCAATAAATTCTTTTAGTGTCTGATAGGAGTGAATCTGACAATCAAGCTAAGTGAAAGAAGCTGGACTCAAAAGAGAACGTTCTCTAAGATCACACTTAGATGAAATTCTAGAACAGGTGAAACTAATCTATAGTGACAGAAAACAGAACAGCGGTGGCCTGGGTCAGGCCCAGTGTTGGGAGGACGGGGGTGGGGGCAGGTTGACTAGAAAGGGGCTTCAGAGAAAGACAGAGACAGAGAGAAGGGGGAGGGCCCACAGCAGTCTCCACCACTGTACATCATCAGTTTCGACATAGTTTCATTCCACACAGGTGGATGTGGGGCTATACAGGGCAGGAACCGAACTGGGGGCCTCCCTCACAGTAAGCGAGAATCTTCACCACCATCCTGGTGGTTACCAGTTGCGCCACAATTCAGCATGTTGGTCTGCATGGGTCTGCATGGGTTTGTATGATCTGGGCCGGGATTCAATTCCTTGACCTCACCACTGCAAGGCAAACTCTCAACCTGCTGAGCTCTCCTGGCTTCTTCTTAATTCATTTCTGATACATGAAAAGGCCCTCGATTTTTGTTTACCTTGTATCTGACCACACTGCTTAAGCTTCTTACTGTTTTGATACTCTATTAAGCTAATTTTATTTTTTAGGTGGATAATTATATTATCTGGAAATCACCATGGTTTGTCCTTTATTTTCCAGTTTATACCCTTACTTTAATTTTCTTACCTAGTTTTATAATCTGAAACATCTAGAGCTTTTGAATAGTTGCAATGACAGTGAGCATTTCTATTTTGTTCTTGATTTAATAGATTGCCTCTGTTGTTCTTGATGAAATAGAGTGTTTGCTGTTGGTTTCTAATACTTTAAGGGATCACTCTCCTGTTTGGGTGGTTCTGAGCATTTTGGTCAGAAATGGATGTTGAATTATATCCAGTGTCTTCAGCAGTAACCTAGGTCAGTGACTCAATACTGGCTTCACATTAGAATCACCTAGAATCTGTTTTAAATACTGTTGCTGGGGTACCCACCATCCCAGACATACTGGGTCACATCTGCATTTTTACAGGAACCCCAGATCATTCCATAAGTAAAGTTTGAGAAGCAATAAAGATAATTACATATAAAGTTCTTTTCCTTTGATCCTATTACTGTGATAAATTATAAGATCAAATTTCCCAAAGTTTTAACCACTCTTGCACTCCTGTAATGAAATTATGGCTTACTACATTGATGAACCAGATTTGCTAATTTTTTTTTTTTAACTTTATTTTTATTTCACATATCAATGGACATATTTTTACCAAATTCAATATATATTTTTATTTAATTTTTGACAGAGAGAGAGATACAGAGACAGAGAGAGAACCGAACTGGGGGAGCTCCCAGTTCAGCATATGGTTCCACACAGGCCGGGGCCGGGATTCGATCCCTGGTCCCCGGCGCTGCAAAGTGAGTGCTCAACCCACTGAGCCATCCCGGCTTCCCCCTAATATTTTATTTAGGACTTTTATATCAATATTCAGAAGAAAGAAAGAGTGATCTACATATTTTTTATGCTGATTTGTCGGGTTTTGGTATCAGGGGCTGCCTCAGGGGTTATTTCTCCATATTTATTCCTAATTATGTGTGCTTTTCTTTGTAAAACTGGCCAGGAGGTGTCATAGTCTGTGGATCTTTTCAAGAAATGAGCTCTTTCCCCCTTAATTATGTGATTTCCTATGTATCCTAAAGTCTTTTTTCTTTTTAAGTAATATATTGGAATGCTTTTTAATCATTTTACACTATTTTAATTATTGTAGCTCTATGAAACATTTTAGTATCTCTTATCAAGAGATTTAACAAATCCATGAAATATTCTAAACCTTCCCTTTTCTCTAGCTTCCTCACCCCACTCCAGGCACCTGGGAGAACGTCAGGAGATAATGACATCACTTTGGAAAGGCTTCACTATATGCCACTCAGTGGCTGCCAGCTGCTTGCTGTAGGTATGAGAGCCTCCAATCTGTCAGGCCTGAAACACATTCACCTTAATAAATGTCTTTACCACATGCTGAGAAATCCTGAGAAGGAGCCTGGGATGGGGGGACCAACCCAGCCAAGAACACTCTGTTCCATCTTCCATCTTAATCATGAAATGCTGACTGCCTGCTAAAAGATGCACAATTTATTTTAAATATATGAATAGGATGATTGTTTAAAAAGAGCTCCAGCTGGTTAAATTTAGATCCTTGCAATAAAACTCTCCTCCAACACATTCTCTGGCCTTGGGCCCCTGAGGGCTGCAGGTTCTCTTGACTGAATGGGAGACTGTGGTCTTGCGTGTTCAGGTTTTCTGGTGGTGGTTTTGAAGTTGTGAGTCAGGGCGGCCGGAACTGCACTGACCTCAAGAGGACTTCCTCTATTATTTGCATGATCTGCTTCTAGACCACTCTTGCCAGTTAGGGAAACTTTTATTTGGTAAAATAGTTTCAGAGTCACTGAGAGAAAAAAAAAAGCAGGTGGCCACGGTCCTTTGCCTTGATCGGGCAGGTCCTCTCTGCGCTGCGCCTTTGAATGTGTTGATTTCTGAATGTCCACCTGCCAAGAGAAGCGCCCTCAAGAGCTCTCAGCCTCCACCAGGTGTCAAGTCAGGCCTTTACCAGGCCCCCAGGGCAGGCTCCCAGGTTCAGTTACCAAACTTGTCCTGGCCTCTAGGTGGGTCTTGTCAAAGCCCCAAGGCTGCTGGCCTCTTCCTTTTGTCTTGACTGCTCTTTTGAGGCTTCTCCCCTTGGCTTCCTGTACCCTCTTCTCCGTACCTGGAGTCACCCGGGGGTGACATGGGACAGCCAGCACTGCATGTCAGAGGGATCTGGGTTAGAAGCAGGCAGGGCTGTGCCAGATACTCCTTCTAACACAGAGGGTCAAGGGGGGCACCAGGGTGAGGGAGAATGTGGGAGAGGGAAGAAGCATTACTGGGCTTTCTGCTCCAACAGCCTGTGCTCACAGACAGGAGGGATGGATGAGGCCAGGTGGGTTGTTTTCATGAAGTTTGGGACTTAATTAGGTGGAGTAGAGGGGCCAGGGGGAGGAATGTACATGTGGTTTAAGTGCAGCTGTAAAGGGAAGAAGAGGGAGATGAGGTTGAAGAACTGGGTACAGTCCGAGTGGGAAGAGCCCACACTGCAGAGCCATGAAGAGTGGACTTTACATGGGCGCTGGGGAACGGGCGTGACTGATGGCACAGAGCTATCAGGGCAGCAGACTATGGGGTGTCTGTGCCCACACACTGCTCTTCACAGTGTCTTCCTGGGAGCTTTGAGTTAGGCAGGCTCGTCCTGAGTCACGCTGGGTAGCAAACAAGTTTAGCAATCTCCGTGGCTTACAGAGTATGTCATGGATTTCACATTCACGAATCCACACATTGGCTGGAGCCACTGTGTCAGGTTCTGGGCTGCATTAGTTCTCCTCCACGTGTCTCTCGTTCTGGGGCCACCTGGGGAATGGATGGTTCTTCCCATGGTGAGTAGCAGAAAATGCAAGAGGGTTGAGGACTCCGTTTTCCTCATCCTCTGCATAAAATGGTTTTTTTGGCTGGTTCCCAAGGTCACCTTCAGCTCTAGCCATCAGGAGTCTTCAATGTACAGATGGCTTCATCTTCCACAAGCCTGATGGCTGTGTAAGGGGGAGGGACCAGAGGCGGGCTATCCAGGAGATGAGCAGCCCAGGAATGCAGGCGTGAAATGAGATGAGCATGTCACAAAAAGTAGACTAAAGCTGGGTGTTAACTGGTGGTGGGTAAGCAAATGTTACATATTTGATTCCTGTTCCACGGGCCAGTTTCCCACACTCCACGTGACAGGTGATAGGTCCAGTGTTTCCAAACTGGGATTATGTAACATGGGGAAGGTTTTTAGACAGAAAGCAGGCCTGAGTGACCACTTGTAAGCATTCTAAGCAGATGAACAAGAATCAGAATATAAGCTCAGTTCTGTGAGCTTTTTATTATTCTACAACTTTCCATCTGGGTTCCAATTCGTGGGTCAAGAGCTATTTGGACATCAAGAGTGGTCTTCATACGCTTTAACCTGTCAGAACTGTGAAACTGAATGGCTTTCAATGAAATTCAACAAATGAGAGTCAGTTCAAGGTCTTTGATTGCAAGTGAGAAGGAGTGTGGGACTCTGGCCAGCTGGGAGCATACAGGAAGGCTGTGGGCTAACCCAGACGGCTGATGAGAAGATGGAAGCAGCAGTAGGCACTTGGGTCACCTGCACCTGCAGGGAGCCAACATGGACCCTTTTCTTACCTGTCCTGTGTCTCTCTACCTGTCCCTGTCTCTCAGAGTCCCAGCGGAGTGTGATGCATGGAGCATAAGACCTATGCCCCAAGGACTCATGGGCAGTTAGGACAAATACTCACGGTCTTACTCAGGGGGAAACTGGGACTATTTTGCAGGTGCCTGGAGCAGGAAGTAACCATGAGACCCAAAGAGGAGGAAGAGATCGGGAGAAGGCAGTTTTAATAATTCACAAAATAAAAGGGTAGAGAGCTTTCACAAGCCTTGAGGATTTCTCTGAAGTGTTGAACTGTGGAGAGTGGAAAGAGCTGCAAAAGTCACTGCATCCATCTTCAGCTCCTACCTGGCGAGGGACTTGTTTCCTGTGGTCCCCGGAATGGTTTATATTCCCTTCCTGAAGTGTCTTTCACACAGACTGGCCCATGTGTGGGGCCAGGTGTGGAGCCCGAGCACAGCTGGCTCTAATTTGAGGGGCCTCCTGCCATTTTAAGATGACCTCACCCCATTCCCTTGACTTTTTAATATGCAATTCACACCGCTTTTCAAAAATTTGAGTAATGATTTATTGGTTTTTTTCCTTGCATTATGCTGCAGTGAGAGAGAGAGAGAGAGAGAGAGAGAGAGAGAGAGAGAGAGAGAGTGTGTGTGTGTGTGTGTGTGTGTGTGTGTGTTTCGGGGCCTGATAACTGTTCTTTACAGGAAATTGTAAAGTGTATCTACTAAAGGAGCACTTTCTTATTTCCACCATTCTGGCCATATTTCAGTCTCGGCCTTCCTGCCCCCTTGCATCTGTCACGTCTACCTAGTGCAGAATAAGGGCTGATAGCTATGTGGCTTTGGCAGGAACAGACCTGGATTTGCAACTTGCCTCTGACACTGAACAGCTGTATGGCTTTGGGCAAAATACGGAACTGTACTCACAGCCAATCCCAGAGCAGCCGGAACTCTGTTCCAGGGGGAGTGCTCACTCCCCCGTCCTTTCTGGAAGAAGCAGGTCCCAGCAAGTATGGCTGTGGCCGTGTTCTAACCACCCCGGCCACAGCTGATGGCCCAGCTGTGAGCATCTGACCTCTGAGTGCCCAGCGTGAAAGGGGAGTGGAAATGAATTAGGCCAATCAGATTCTCTTCCAGAAATCTGAACTGGGAAAAGTAAGGAGCTGCCGTTGGGAGAAGGCTGGGTGAGGACCAGGCACTAGTGAGCTGGGGTGACTGTGATGACTGGAGGGGAGGCCAGGGCTGAGGACAGAGTACCTGCTCCTAGGGCAGCCTTGAATCACAACAGCTGGTCCCCAAGGTCCCTGTGCTAGGAGAGCTACAGGACACCTGACACCTCTCTGTCCTGTTATAAAAGAAAACAGGTGACTGCAGTCACTTTTGCCTGCAGTGGGGGGAAGGGAACAAAAGAGGCCCCCACCCCCACCGCCCCACACATCTGTGGGTAAAGAAATCTTGACTCAGCTCTCCTCCCCTTGAGGGGGCTTGTGGAGAAGGGAGGAAGAAAAGCAAAGGGCAATGCCTATGGCAGTTCTTTGGTGGAGGTTTAGTAGAGAATACATGTTCTCGTTTGCAGCCTTGGGGACTGAGGATCAAGCCCCGGCCCCAGTCCGTGCAGACCCATATGCTGAACTGGGGCGTGCCTCCCATGCAGGAGGCCCCCAGCCCAGTTCCCACCTTGTGCAGCCCCCGCCCACCTGTGTGGAACGAAACCATGTCGAAAACTGATGACGTGCAACTATGGAGACTGCTCTGGGTCCTCCCCCTTCTCTCTGTCTCTCTGTCTCTCTCTGTCAAAAACAATACAATAAATCTTTAAAAAAAAATACATATCTTTAAAAAGAGAGAGAGAGAGAACATGCATATTATTGGGTTTGATAAGGTCCAGGGAGGCCCAGAACCCAGGAGCAGGACGTGGGGGGTGGGGGGACAGTTCAATTGTTTGGCAGAATGAAGAGGCTGAGTTTGAAGAAAGAACCCCCAAAATGGAATCAGGGCATGTTGGGGGGCACCCCCTTAGATGTTCAGGAGGCTGCAGGCTGTCCAGAGAGGTACATAGCAGAGAAGCTCCTGGTGATGGAGACCTAGAGGATTTTTAAGGCTATAAAAATATTCACAGTCAGTCAGTCTGCACCATGATAAGATAAACTGCTTTCACTTTCCAAAGCCTTCAATAAAATTGTACAAAGCTGCCATCTAAACACACCCCCAAAGACAGGGCAGCTGGGCTTTTTGGATTGCTCAGTCAGCACCCACTACCTGAGGCAGCTGGAAGGTGCCTCTTGTTCCTGGAAGCAAAAGTGTCTGCTGCAGAGCCTTCCCCACAGGGGCTACAAAACTAGGGAAATGGTGTCCGCTGAGCGCCCAGCACAGCCCCTGGCAGAGGAGGGGCATGGCGTCACGCAGCGGTCACCCAGTGCCACCTCCGGAGTCCCTGCAGGTGGAACATGCGGCCAATGCAAAAACACGACAGCTTCTCACCAGGATGAGCAAGAGCCTTGCTGACCCGATGGCTAGGAGGGCACCTGGGTCCGTCACATCTACGTGACAGTGTCCACAAGCTCCTACTAGCAGGAAGTTCATTCAGCACTTCCACCTCTAGGCCTCCCTAACACACACCGCCCACCAGGCCAGGCAGTCTGTCAGCTGCTCTGTTTGCTTCTGAGGTTGCCACCCCAGATCACTGCTGAAAAGAGGCCCCAAAGTCTGCAGGATGCCGTGGACCTCCACGGTGATGCCCTTGCTGGTCCTGACCTGAGGGTACCCCTCATTTGGGCCCCAAGGCCCCCAGGTCCTTAAGTCATCTTCACAAGCTTGCAATTCTCCCCCAAACCTCCACACCAGCAGGGTAGCTGACTCCCCGGAACCCCGGGCTCAGCTTGCACTGTGCCAGGGGCAGCCACAGAAGCCTAGGTGACCCCACAGGACTCCGTAACTTCAGACTCAGGGAGAAGGGGCTTTAGTCTCAGTTCTTCCATCCCTGGAGGCCCCTGGTTTGCTTGTGCCACAGCTCTGCCCAAGGAGGTGGAGCCTCTTTCTTTCACCTGGAAAATGGGAGGCCACTGTCCTCCCACTGCAAAACACAGGGGCCACCCTGTGACTCTCAGCAGACCCAGGTCTACTCTGAGATGCCCCTCTGACTCTGCTTGTTCTAAACAGCAGCTGGGAGCTTTTTTCTTTCTATTAAAAAAAAAAAAATTGCTGCATATTACATTGAGTTGAGGGGAAGAGATGATGAGCCCCTGGAAAGATATTAATTTCCATTTAGTTACAAAAACATTCGAGCGGACTGCTGAGAATCTGATCCCCTTATTTTGCTTGTAAAACATGTTTTGTGTTAGTTCATTCCTCTTCCCAGAGTATATTAATTTGCATTTGCTCCTTTTTAGAATCTGGCTACTAATTTTTTTTTTTAAGACTGACTGTAAGAGAACTT